>JADRCH010000006.1:643447-717902 GCA_019843965.1 Rhynchomys soricoides | reverse complement strand
CACTACAAATTTTTATAATATGATTATATATTTGGCTTAGAAAACCACTAGGGATATGAAGTTGGTAATAATACTGCAATATGAACTGAGCTCTCATACTAATGTATACAAAACTCATGAAAAATATTACTGTTAATTTCCCCTGTTCATTGACTCTTTTAATCTAAGGACAATACTGATACAGAAGAAATACAAGTACTATATTTCCGTTTCAGAAAGGAGGATGCAGAGACCCAGCCTATTGTTTTCTGCCCATAAAGGTAGTGTGTGAGTGCTCAATCAGACTCTAGTCTGTTCTACCTTTTAAGATAAATACATGAGCTAATACATGCCATCACACTGGATCATGTTTATATGGCTTGTCGATAAAGCTCAATTTTATATACATCTTTATGCATCCTGAATAGATGCTCACTCCCTCGACATATTTATGGGCCTTAAGTTTCAGAGATTGCTAACAAACAAAGAGCAGTGTCGTTGTTTTCCTTTAGGAAGCCAGTACCAAATTCATCTTTTGAGTTATAATCTATGAAATGAATTTCTCAACAGACATGCTTTCAAATACACTAGAAGAAACAGATAAGCATGAAGAAAATATATGAAGCAGGATGCAGGAAACCAAACTCCCTGCTGTTTCAAATTCAGTAGTTGGAGCATTTAATGCTCTCCAGTTTTCATGGCTTAACACCATGACCACAGGCAGCTCAGTTAATCATTCTTCCTAGAAAATGCACACTTCAATCTTGCTTACTTTATTATATCCTCCTCCCACACACACTGGTGACTTTAAACTATGCAAATTTATGGGGTTAGGCTGTTAGCTCTATTCTTTCATGTTTGTTACAAATCCTTTATTTTGAACTATATTCAGTTTAAAGAAATGATCATAAATATAAGGCCAAATCCCTTCAGGGTACTTTCTTATCAGCTCCATTTACCTTCTGAAAATTTAAAAGCATAGTTATATATTTTGAGGAATGAAGGATTAACAGAAAATATTAAAGGTGACCTAAGAAGTTCAGCTCCAGAGAATTCTTCCAATTGAGAGGAAAAATGTGATTTCTACATTTTCAAAAATGATGATATTTAATTAATAATATTTATCATCATAAGCTATAATTCCTAAATCACGAAAACTAAAATTAGTTAAGAAATCTCATTTGGCTCATACTCTAGAAGGTGTTCTTCTTAAGAACATGTTTTCTGCCACTAGGGGGCAATTTTATACTAAACATTTTTCACATTTCAATTTCAATGACTGTCCCAAATGCCAGCCTGAAATCATTAGCAGAAAGGGAGACGTCTGATGATCTAACCCTGTTGCTTGATATCAGTGTTGGTCTTAACTCTGTTTCAGTAATGGTCAAGTCTTCAGCACCAAGTGAGGCAGCAAATCCAGAATTCTTTGGATATTTCAGAAAAGGGATTGATTGCTTTCTAAGAGGGAGTAGATAAGTTTGTCAAAAAACAAAAACAAAAACAAAAAAAAAACGGTGCTTATTAGAAGCATAGCCTTTTAAATATGTCCCTGGATACTCAGAGATGTGCTTTACTTCTAAAAAGAATAATAAAATGCTTATAGGTATACTTGTGGTAATTTTTTTTATATATAAAATCTATCAATTGTTGATATACTTGTATGGCCCTGAGTTAAATGTTAATGAAAGTTCTTTTAAACAATATTGGTATCTCAACAATCTCCTTACAATTGTAACAAAACATGAGAAGAAGTGTCCCCATTCTTAGCACAGTTTTATTATGAACCAGGAATTTTAAACAATTCTGTGTTTGCTTAACATTTGGTAGCAGCGGGTCAATGGCTGCAAAAGCTCTGACTTCTCCGAGTTACTGTTCCTCTAGGCTAAGTCTGAAAAACACTGTCTTTAAGGTCTTAAGATTTCACCACTATTATCAACATATCCCATGGACACCCTAATCCCACAATTTTTGCCCTATAGCTTCCATAATAAAGAATAAACAGGCTTTGCTCATAATAAAAATATAAAATAAAATACATCTAAGCACTTTCTATATACATTCACAAACAAATATGCACATGAGTCAAAAGAAGAAAAGGTTCATATGTGTAAATTCTGTGGTTTTGCTCTTATAGCATCATAAAATACTGAAATTTCTTTCATCTCCTACGGAACTCTTAGTAAAAAGTAATTCTTAATAGTCATATTTGTTTCAAAGTATACTTTGTCTGCTAATAATTTATGTTTTTAAGAAAGATCATCAATGTGAAATTAGTATCACTGGTTGGCTTTATATTTATATAACAAAGCAAAATAGTTTTGAACTTCTAAGTAACTTATTTTTCTTTAAAAATTATTGGTTGCCAAAACACAAATTGATTGATCGGTTATGTGTGAACCAATCTGACGGATTAATGTCTTGCTCATTACAAGAAAACTTTAGAAAAAAACCATTATTTTACTTGGCTTGTTTATATAGAAAATTATAATTGAAACATCAGTGTACTGGGAGTGAACTTTAAATATCAAGCATATTGTTCTTTGTGGGAAAAACAATCTGGGAGAAATTACCATTCCCTTACCAATTCATTTGTCTTGATTAACAGGAGTTTTGAAAATCGGTCAAATATTTCTGTTGATGACAATGTCACTTCTACATAATCCATATGAATCTATTGTTTTTCTACCCAGAAATGAAGAAGAAATTATACATGAAATGCTGACTGTGAATGAAATATATAGCCATTGTTTTAAAAGTTAAAAATAAGTGGAAAAGGGGAAGAAATGGGAATTATTCACTTAAAGATTATAAAACATTAAAGCCCAAGTTTTAGGCATTTATAACATGTTTATATAATTATTTTAAACAGACAGGGTACATAATTCAGTAAACTAAAGTGTCTCTTATAGACAACTGAAGTAGTACTTTTACTCAAACTGTAATTCATTCTGCGATTATAGTTATTTATAAAGAAGTGAAAAATTGCTTCAAAAATTATAATAAAGATTATATAAAAATCATTCATCTGAAGATTACATTAAAAACATTATCTGAAATATTTATAAGCAAAAGTATTATGCAATCTCATTATAAACTCCACCAATTTAAGGTTATCCTTATTCACCAATACATACATAAAACCTGTACAGAAACTGGCATAAAATATATATCCAGGAATAATTTGTAACTGTGAATTTACAACTGTGATGTAGCTATGAATATTTTACTGATGAGCTTCTCAATTCTCTCAGATATAGATAATAATTTTTAACATGTTAAAGACTTCTTAATTTATTTTACTCATGTGTATGATTGTTTTGCATATAAGTCACTTTTTTGCAGTGCCCGTGTGTGGTAGAAGACATTTCCCAAAATTGGAGTTAAAAATGTATCTAAGCCATCATGTGTGTGTTAGGAACGATTTTGAGTCCTCAGCAATAGTAGCCAGTGCCATCTTTCAAGACACAGAATTTAACTAAAAAGAGTACAATGTATACATTTTACAAAATGGAATGGAATTTTTGGAGTGAAAGTCAAAAAGAATAATTGAAAACCAGATCTGAACATTGTGTCTTTCAATTGACATTAATAGATTATAGAGGAATGTTTTCCAGCAACATGACTGCTCTAGCAAGGGATAACATCCATAGATCTTCTAGGTCTGTGTGATCTGGCTAGAGTATACACCTTTAATCCCTCTGGTTAAATACAGACATATGATTAGCATGTACTCTTAACCCAAAACAATGAATTTGTAAAAGGAAGTAGCCCTGTTTGAATGTGACATCTGATTGAGAGGCAGACAAAGTAAGAAAGCAGGGAACGATTTGACAGAATGATTACTGGAACAATTTTACAGAGATAGGTTCAGTTGAAGTCAGAATGAGTCAGAAAATGAGGAGGAAACAGAATTATAACAGATTGCCAAGAGTCAGTTTGAGTTCAAGCAGAGCAATTCAGGAAGAACCTGATAGAACTCAGATTGAATCAGTCAGCTTGGGGAGGAGTTTGAACCAGAACAGATGAGTTAAAAAAGCCAATCAGAGTTCAGAAAGAGTTAGAAAGGATAAACTTATTCAGCAGTAAGCCTAAGACAACAATTACATCTAGAGAATAAAAGTTACATTTACATCAGTAATCTTGGAAGATCAGATTGTACTGAAACTAAAAGCTTCCAAGCCTAGGCCAATGATAGAACAGAGAAAGAAAGACTCTGTGCTCAGCCCAAGCAAGTCAAATACACAGTTTGAGTATGGATCTCATCAAAGCCCTCCATCTGAGGACAGTAAAAGCCTACAATCTAAGACCTTTCAGAAAGGACATTTTTACTGTTTTAGAATAGTTCAGAAGTAGAAGTAAATATGTTAGGGTAATAATTTTCTAAGAAAATGGATACTCACAAATGCTGCCAAGTATTGATCTATTGGATGTATAAATGCCACAATCAACTTTTCAAGAATCAGGCAATGCTTCTGTCTCCTGTGTTGGGGTCCAGGAGTGACCCCCTAAACCACACAAACATAGATCGCAGTCAGACATGGATAGTTTATTGAACACACAACCTACGACTGATCGATTATGACTGTAGCTCAGGATTCAGGGGTTGAGTTGTGGCAACAAACATCTTTTTCTGTCAGCTTATAAAGGCTAAAACCTAAAACCGCAAAAAAAAAAAAAAAAAAAAAAAGCACAATGAGCTCATCAGCTTTGACTCAAGCCATTTTCGACATAACAGTTCATATTGACCTTTAATTTGATGGCTCCTATGTAAAGTTTTGTGGAATTTATTAAGATTAATTAAACCTTATACAGAAAATAACAGGATATGTGATCAGGATGACCTTGCTCTGAGTCACCTTATTTTTTTTCTGTCAATGACTGGCAGGCATATTACAGTAGCAATATGAAATAGCTAGCAGGCAGGGAACAAAATGGATACAGCTATGCTGAGAGAGGGAGGTAGACCTCTCCATCCTGAGCTTCAGTTCTGTGATTACCTAGAGAAAACATTTCTGCTGACCATGTGTTTATTTCCATAAGTGGTTTTTAAATAGGCACTAAGAAAATCTATGTCAGTTAAACATATCTGAAAATAGGGTGGAACAAAATCAAGGTTATTCCTTAGAAAAGATTAGATTACTCATAATGTAGTAAGGTATAGAAATAAGCAAACTACATGTAGGAAACTGGCTGTAGCATCTTTAACTTGACTCATTGGTTCTCAAGAAGGGATAGTTTTTGTTTCTTGTAAATATACCTTGTAAATAGAAATATTCATGTAAACAGAATAGTGTTTTATGTTTATTTAAAATTTCATTTCAATCATGCTACCTTTCCCATCTTCCCAGTCCTAATGGACATGCATATCTTTTGTTGTCATTAAAAATAAACCTAAATATTTCAAATTCAGCAAATCATTCAAAATGATGATCATTTATTTTGCTTGTATTATTGCTTGTAGCTTTAAAACCATTTATTTTTCTTTTCTGTTAGAATTTTGCTTACATATGTGGTCTATGCATTTGCATTCTGGTGCCCACAGAGGTCAGAAGAGTGTAGGATTCTCTGAAGTTGGAGTTACAAACATTTCGAGCCACAGTGTGAGTTTGGGAATTGAACCCAGGTCCTCTTTAAGAGCCCCAGTGTTCTTAACTGCGGATCCATTCACCTCTTTAACCACTCTTCCATGTAACCTTAAAACACGAGTAAGACAATCCTTAGATTTAAAATAGTCAAGACCAGATTCTAGTATAGCCTTGAAAGAAGCCTCTCTTTATAACAAATAGAGACCATCATTGATAGCCATACTTAGAGATAGTAGAGGGATTGATACTTTCTAAGAATCCCAGCCCAGTAGATGCATCTACATCATTACTCTTGCTCAGAGAACAGTACAGAAGAGGAAATAGGTAGATTGCAAATGTGTTTCCTTTTGGGTTTCTGGAGAACTGATAGTGAGTTATAATTATATTCTACATGTATACCAGGGTGAAAACAGGAAAATAAACACATTTGACTGGTTGTATTGTATCCACAGAATTCAGTATTGAGATTAGAAAACAAAAGGCATCACTCCAGAGTTGCCCTCAACAAATTGACAAAAAAATCGGTATTATTGAAAAGGGACTAAGATATGTAGTAGTATTTAAATTTGATTTAAAAAAAAAAAAGTAAAAATTTTATATGAAGAATTCAAGTGAAGCTTTCAAATGAGATTACAGGAAAGAACTAGGCCAGTGATAGAATGGCCAAAGCTAGGTGGTGTTACAACCTATGACCCTGGACTAGATACCAAAAGGCTGAGGGGACATAGAAGAACCAAGGACTAAGGTTGAGGGTTCTATAAAAATTTGAGCTGTAAAAAGGGAAGGTAAGCAAATGGGACTCAAAAGGAATGACCAGGAATTTAGGAAGTAAGGATGGGTGTCTTTGGGTCCAAATGCCAGGGGAGAAAAGTCTCCTTTTCTCAGGTTTGCTATGTACATGGTGACACATGCTTGTAACCCCAACAAATGGGCCATTAAGGAGGAACGTCAGATATGCAGTATCATCCTCAACTACCTAATGAGTTTGAAGAAAGCATAGATAAAAAGCTTATGAAAATGATAATAGCAGGCTCCTCTATGGACTGATGAGACACACTGTTCTGCAATGAAGCCACCTAAGACGATCTGTGATAGTCCTGAAAGAATATTCCTGAGGAGAGGAAGATTTTCAGGTTCTCCCAGGAGTGTATTCTTTTTGTTAGTTTACCCTTAACCTTCCTAACATTTTGTGCTGAAGTAAGGGTTCAGCAGTAAAGAACTCCAGCTGCTCTTTCAGAAGACCCAGGTCCAATTCCTAGCACCCACATAGCAGTTCACAACTTTTGTATTCTAAACTCAGGAAGCCCAATACCCTCTTGTGTCCATTTCAGCACTAGGCACACAAGTGGTACACAGACAAACTTACAGACACAGACAGACTTATAGACAGAACAAACATACACATAAAGATCTTAAGATGATACTATTCAAAATAAATATAACTATTTTACAAATGACTGTTAGGTTTCTTGAGGATTCCCAGTCAGAAGAAAATAGATATTATTAGTTTTTATGAGTTGTTATTTTCATGATGCCTAACTGCAAAAGAAATATGGACTAGATTAATCCTTCCTCTGGAGCAAATTCCAAGAAAGTGGATTAAAGTAAAGGTAAGCATAAGATACCTTAATGGATACATGCGCATGAAGGAAAGCTAGTATTTAGAATTCCAAACTGAATACTTGTATTTGGGGATTAAAAGTCCCATGAAACTAAGGAAAAAATACTGCAACAAACAAACAAACAAACCAAAACCAAAAAAAAAAAAACCAAAACCAAAAACCAAAAAACAAAAAACAAAAAACAAAACCCCAAAAATCAAAAAACAAAAACCAAAATTAAACACTAACACACTTGAGGATGGAGGAAGGAGGAACAGAGAGTGAGAAGGAAGGAGGGAGGGGGAAGAAGGAGGGAAGAAGAGAATGAGGGAGGAAGAGAAAGAGGGAGAAGAGACACATTTGCTTTGTCTAAAAGTAAAATGCACAGAATATAATCATATCATTATTCACAGCTCCATAGGAACACAAAGTAGCTCTGTCTGCTTTAGAATTGGTAAGATTTGAGTTTTCAGTAAGGATACACATTTTTAGGACAGGGACATTGTTTAGCAGTTAACTGCATTTTTTGTTCTTTCAGAGGATTTGAGTTTGGTGTCCTGCTCTTGCACATTGTATGGTTAACAACAACCTGTCATGCAGTTGCACTGACAATTACAGTTTTACACACACACATACACACACACACACACACACACACACACATACACACAAGATATTTTTTAGACTTATAATTTTCTTTGATATATCAATTCCTTCTACTGTATCTTCTATACCTGAGGTTCTCTCTTCCATCTCCAGAATTCCCTTAGTTTGTATTTCCTTTATTGCTTCTATTTGCACTTTCAGGTCTTGCACAATTTATTTATTTCCTTTACTTATTTAATTGTATTTTCTTGTATATCTTTATGAAGTTATTCGTTTCTTCTTTAAAGACTTCTACCTGTGTGATTGTATTTTCCTGTATTTCTTTCTTTTTCATTAGTATTATTTTACTTACTTACATTCCAGCCATTGTGACACCCCAGTCTCTCTTCCCATATTTCCTTGTCCCATTCCTTCTCGTCCTTGCCACTGAGAAGGTGCTACCCCCAGTAGACTTCCCCCTAACCTGGGGGTCAAGTCTCTCCAGGATTAAGCACAAGTTCTTCCACTGAAGCCAAACGAGGGAGACCTCTAAACTATATGTGCCAGGGGCCTCAGATTGGCCTGTGTATGCTCCTGGTTAGTGGCTCAGTCTCTGGGTGCTTCCTGGGGTCTAGGTTAGTTGAGGTTTCTAATCTTCTTATAGGGTTGCCCTCCCCTTCAGATTCCTCAGTCCTTCCCCTATTCAGTTATAGGGGTCCCTGACTTCAGCACAAAGGCTGGGTGTAAGTGTCTGCATCTGTCTCAGTCTGCTACTGGTAGGGACCCTCAGAGGACATCATGCCAGGTTTCTGTCTGTAAGCACATCATAGCATCAGTAATAGTGTCAGTCCTTGGTGTTCCTTATGAAATGGATACCAATTTGAGCTGGTTACTGGTCAGCTTTTCCTTCAGTCTCTTCTCCATGTTTGTTCCTGCAGTTCTTTTAGAGAGGAACAATTCTAGGTCAGAAAATTTGATTTTGGGTTAGTAACTCAGTCCCTCCACTTGAGGCCCCATCTATCTACTGGAGGTGGACTCTAAAAATTCACTCTCCTTAATGCTGGACATTTTGGCTAAGGTCATATTCACTGAGTCCTGAGAATTTTTCACCTCCTAGGTCTCTGGTATTTTCTAGAAGGTTCCATGGTTATTTTCTTTCAACTTCTAAGTGGGATCGAAGGATCTGCACTTGGGGCTTTCTGCCTGTTACATTTCTTATGGTCTGTGGGTTGTATCCTAGGTATTCTGTACTTTTTGGCTTATATACATTTATCAGTGAGTGAATACAATGCATGTCATTTTGGGTGTGGGTTACCTCACTCAGGATATTTTCTAGTTCTATCCATTTGCCTGATTCACGATGTCCTCATCTTTAATAGCTGAATAGTATTCCATTGTGTAAACGAACCACATTTTCTGTATCCATTCTTTGGTTGAGGGACAGTGGGATTGCAAATTGGTACAAATACTCTGGAAATAAGTCTGGCTGTTCCTCAGAAAATTGGACGTAATACTACCTAAGGACCCAGTTAAACCACTCGTGGGCGTATACGCAAAAGATGCCCCATCATACCACAAGGACACATGATCTACTAAGTTCATAGCAGCCTTATTTGTAATAGCCAGAAGCTGGGTATTCTTATGCTGCATGGTTCCAGATCCTCAGGTCTGTATGGTGCAGAAACTGCAGATTCAATGAATGTGGGCAAAGAGTTGGGAGTGGGGGTGAGATCTTAGGGCAGTTGGGCTTCCTCTACAGGACTCAGCAAGCAGGGAAGATTGGTTGGGGAATGAAAGCTTACATGTATGGTTCAAGATCCCCAGGTTTGATGAAGATGAGTAGAGGGATGGGGGAGATGGAGGTTCCCTGGAACAATAGGCTGCTGAGGGAAGCTGGGCTTGCTACAGAGGACTCAGCAAGCAGGGATGATGGGTTTGAGAAGGGAAGCTTACCTGTATGTTTCAGACTCCTCAGGTTTGATGAAGGTGGGAAGAGTGGTGCTAGTACAATAGGAATCACATTTCCAGCATTACAAAATTTAAAAATGAACAGCATGAATAATAAGAGACATGGCTTTCCATAAAGAATATTTTTAATAGTCATCCTTCTTGGCTCCATGTTGGACCTCACATGTGCCCAGGCCTTCCATAAGACAACACATGTCCTAAATTTCATGTGATCTATTTTCTCTCAAAGACTTAAATTTCTTGTGACAAAGAAAAACATAGAAATATTCTTAGTCATCTATCTTAATGTTTACATTGCCTCATTAGTGAAATGCCATGTTTATTTATTGTAATACACCATTAAACTTTTCAAAACACAAAGACTTAGAGAAAATTTATGTTAATTTTACGAAGAGACATCAATTTAGTGACTATTTTATTGTGTTTTAACAATAGCTTAGTTTTCAAAAATGTTCTTGTTTAGCCAATAAATTAAATCTTTACTACAGAAAACAAACTGCAACAGAAATACCTTTGGAAAAAAACAGTAGCAAAATTGATGGTTGAATTCGAGGTATAATTCTCAGTGAACTATAAAATATGTTTTAAAAATGACCACTATTTTTGTGAAATTATGATGAAAACCTACATTTCTCAAAGGGCTTATTGGTCTGAGATCCCTCTTATTTCTGATCAAAAGAAGTTGGATCTTGTTCAAGGGGACTAAAGATAAGGTCTAACAAATGCTATTCTCTATGGTAAGGTATTTTTGGTTTGGAATTTGTTAACACTGTTTGAAGGTTCATTTAGAACCTTCCAAATCTAAATGAAGCTATTATTAAAGATAATTAAAGTATAATTATTTCCTGGTGACACATTTATGATTTAAGAAGGAAACTTCAATATATTCATGTCAATCAGCCAAATATTTAAAGAATGAAATAAAAATAGTTGAATGTTAAAAAGTCTTAATCATACTATTTCAAAATGTTCTTTGAATAATTGTTTATCATTATTCAACAAACATGATCAACGGACATGGAAAGAAACTCCTGACAGAAGATATGAAGATGGTTAGTAACTACAAACCATCTTCAACCACAGTAACTACAAACCATTTATTGGTTTTGTAATAATTCAAACTTTAAAATGCAAGTAGATGACACATCATTTTGTATTATTAATGAAATGTTTGTGAAAATATTACTTTTGCTTTAGTTAAATCAATAATTTTCCTCACATAACTCATAGAGAAACCTGGAGATTTACTTCTTATAGTATATTTTCTTTTCCAAAATAACCTCTGTTTCTATCAGTCTACTTACAAATGTTTCTGATATCATGATTAGACTTAGAGAAAGCTAATACTTTAACAGCTGAATAATAAAGAAAATACCTTATAGTATAGAAAACCTTTATTTTTGTAATGCTTTATATTTCATTTATACTTAACATGATTATTAAAACTAAGCATATTTAAAAACTGTACTAAATAGTCTTTCTTAATATATTAAATGTAATGTCCTGGTTTTCATCATCTGACCTTCTTAATAAGTAACTTTTGTGCAATTCACAACAATTAAATGAAAAGTGCTTATTTCAGTATTTTTCTAATTTTTAGTTAAAATCTCTTAAAGTTAATTTTAACTTAGACTCTTCTATTTAAAATTTTAAGTTTGATACTTCGGCAAATGAATGTTTGGTTAAAATTCTGTTAAAATAGTTGTGTTGTACCTGGTTGAATACTTCTTTATAAAGCAGTGATTCACTAATTCTGTGACCCTTAATACAGTTTCTCATGTTGTTTAATAAAATTATTTTGTTTCCACTTTATAACTGTAATTTTACTAGTTATAAACTGTACTATAAATTCTTGCTACATAACCCTTGTTGAGTTTGTAAGCCACAGGGTGAGAACCACTGTTTTAGCAGAAAGCATTTTTGTTTACAAAATTATTTCAGTAGGTCAAGAAATGATATATGGGGACGCAAAGATTATATTTTTACTGTCTTGATTTTTATTATTCATTTAAGAAACTGGACACTAGAAACATGAAAGATAAAATCTACCTGGATCACCTTGTGCATTTTATGGTTTTCATAGACTATAAAATGAACAAATAATTGAGAGACTACATAAAGAAAATCATTTTCGGGATACTTGTTGCATGTTGTCATTAAAAAATATCTATTCCAAAAGAGTAGAACATAAGGAAAGTTATTCTATTTAAACCATGGTACCTTGGTTTTATATATTACTAGAAATTTTTTTTAAATCTGAGGCTATTCTGCAGACTTCCAATATCTTTCACTGTTTCTTCAGTCTATCACTTTTAATCATATGCACTCTGTTTACATTGTCTCTGTCCATTACATCATGCATCATTTTAAAGCTTTGATCTCAAATGGAACTAGAAATTTATGCAATTTATTCTTTTTTAAAATTCAGTAACATTTCTTGAAAATGACTTTGCACTCTTAACTCTTAGAAGACAGATAACAGATTTTTATACTAAGAAATGTTTTAAGACGACTCTGACGTGCTATGATCTTGTAGAAGGAAGAAATTTTAAATTGCTATAGTTGTTTTTAAAGTAAGAATTTTTGTTTTGGTGCTTTTTCCTGAATACTAACATAAATCTGGAAGGAAAAAAGCAAGAAAGAAAGGAAGAAGGGAAAGGAGAGTGGAAAGGGAAGTTAAAAGAAAATGACATGAAAATTAATATTGATTGTATATGTTATTAAAAAGACAAAATATTAAGGGAAGAAATATTCAAAGAGGATTAGTATCTTAGATTTTAATTTCATATGTATGGCTGTTTTGGCTTCATGAAGATCTGAGAACCATATGTGTATAGCAACCACGGAGCCAGGTCATCTAACTATTCTGACATACTATAAACATACAGTACATTGTAAGCAACCATGCAAATGAAGGGAATTGAATAAGGATCCTCTAAAAGAGCAACAAGGGTTTTAAAATGCCCAGCCAACCCTGGGGCTTGATATTTTCCAAAGTGTTATAAGGAGAGAAATGTTTAAGAAGTAATTGCAGTAGCTGATTTTCTTTGTCAACATGGTTGTGTTAAGAAAGACCCAGTATTGAGGCATACCGTGGAGTATTTGTGTGAGCCCTTTCCAACAATAATTAACTAGAAATATATAGCTATGTGTTGGGAGCTTTATCCAATTTTCTGGGGTCAAAGACTAAATAAAAATGAAATAGGAATCTAATGAGCACCTGCATTCCCTTTCTTGTGCTTCCACATCCATTGAGATGTGAGCAGGCAACATTGAAACTCCTTGTCACCTTGCCTTCACAAACATGGTGGACACTGTTCATCCCAAGGTCTTCCCCTATCTTGTCAAGTATTCTATCATAGTGAGGAAAAAAGAAGGAATACAATGACATATAAATCAATTCATGAAAAAGTCCAAGACAAGAGGTTTTTTCTTTGTCTGTTTTGTTTCCATATGCAATCCGGTTCAGGAAACCCTATGAATCTCATATTTGTGCATGTTTGGAATGTTTAAAGAGTAGGAAGTCAGGATGTAGAAGAACAGTTTTCTACTCAAGGCAGGGGTTGGAACAGAGGACTGTGGTTCTGTATTCAAAACTGTACCTCTCTCTATGTATGTCATGGATAGAGAACACAGGGTTAGAAAAGTCAGAAATTTCTGGATGTAACATAGATTGATTTCCTTAATATTTTTTCCATTGCTCTGGAAAATAAGAAAGACAATCAATATGTCCTGCAAGAACCCTCATAGTACATAATTTTTAGTGAAATAAGACATACACACAAACACACACACACATACACACACACACAAATTCATATAGTCTCATTGATATGCAGAATCTGAAATGTTGAACTCCTTAAAATGGAGAGTAGACTATTTACCAGAGTCAGAGAAGAGGAGATAAAATTATGGATGGGGATCATTGATCAGTGGGTATCCGTAATTACAGGTGATTATCAGTATGCTATTGACTGGCACAGTGACTATAGATAACAGAGAAGCTACACACTTCAAAATCTTGGAAAAAAAGTAGTTTGAAGGTTTTCACCATAAACAAATAATGAATTTTTGAGAGACTGATTCACTTATCTTGACTAATACATTATACATGTATATGCCCAAACATCATATAGTCTAGCACCATTGAGCTTTAATTCCGACACTTCACACTTCAAAGGCAGAAGCAAGAAGATCTCTGTGAGTTTGAGGCCAGTCTGGTCAACATGGCAACTTCCAGATCAGAGTTATTCAGTGACTCCCTGTCTCAAAAAAAAAAAAAAAAAAAAAAAAAAAAAGGAAATGTTCTTTATTAGTTAAAAGAAGCTTAATAAAATAATAAATATTTTGTTAGAAAATGTAGAATAAAAATTGAATAAGACATATTGTCACAGCAAAGTCCCTGATCCTCTGGCTCTTAAATCTTTCCAGCCCATCTCCAGCCATGGTATCTGAACCTCATGTGTGTGAGTTTTTTGTAGAGGCCATGTGTTTGAAGAACAGTAGGAAAGGGTATATGGGAGGGTTTGGAGGTAGGAGAGGGAATATTACAATAATTATAGTATTTGTAGTCTAATTACATTCTCATAAACAACAATAACAAAAGTCTGAACTAGAGTTTTCTTAGTAAAATGTTCTATCCAAAATGTAGCTTATTTTATCTATGTTGTCAATTTATTATTTCAAAATAAAAGTCACATGGTAGGGATTTACCTGGCTTTTAAATAGATACTCATACATTCATAATTTGTGAAGTTTATTCTTCCTTTCATTACCATTTTTGTGCTTTCCAGGTGCTTGATCATATAAGCAACTAGCTGCTTGTTTGTTGCAAATTGTATTGATTAGTTTTTAGACACAAAATTCCCTAGACAAAAGTTACCTAGAAATCAACTTAAAAAGTAGTGTAAAATCTACAAATCCAAGACCAAGAGATAGTGATCAATATTTTACAAAATATTGTAGAATATTATACTACCTAAACCACTATACGGGGTAATTTTCATTTGCTTATTAGTGATTCATTTTATATTATTTTCCCAGAGCATTAACAACAGTTTGTTTTCGGTTGTCTTTGTCTTCATGTGTGTATGTTTGTGTGTGTGTGTGTGTGTGTGTGTGTGTGTGCTCATGTGTGTTTTCTTTGTGATTTGAGGATGTAAATTATTATTCATTAAGTTTTTCTCAGCACTCTTTCTATGATCAATGGATTTTGTTTGGTATGTTTCAACTGATGTTAAGTAAGATGTTGTGTTTCTACCTTTTATTGTTCTCATTGAAGAAAAACAATCAATAAAATTCTGTTACAAAACCGATGTGTGTATTTCATGAGACTTAGCAGTTGCATGTCTATGTAATCACTACCTGGAATAACAACAAGAATATCTTCAGTATTCCAATACATATATTTTTTTAACCTTCTTTTTCCTACCATTAGAAGTCAATGATTCCTTGGGGGTAGCATCTATTGTGAGTTTTATAGGCATAGATTTTTCAGTCTGTTTCAGTTTTGCAGAAATAGTATAAGTGTTTTCTCCTTTCTCTTCAGGAATTCTCTTATTCAATGACATTTCTGAGATATCTTTACTTTGTCCATTGTTTTAATATATTCATTTAATTTTACATTTTAGATAATGTTATAAATATAGTAACATTTATTCCCTGATTCTACTCTGATGAACCAGTAGTTATTTTTCAAGGGTTTTATTATAAATTTGCTTTAAGCATTTTTGTTTATGACTTTTAATGTACATAGGTACTCACTTCCTTAAACACAAATCCAGGTAACAAACTTGTTCTGTCAAAGAATATTAGTTCAACTCTAATACCTATTCATTCATTAATAGTGTGTCTCAATTTATAGCTATCAATAACACAAGAACATTCTACTTGAGGCATGTCTTCTCCAACATTTAATAATGCCTGTCATTGGACAAATATTATAGCTATTTGGATAGATACACATTTCAGTTTATCTTAATTCATAGTTTTATGGTTTTTTGATGTAGTTGCTTATGTTTGACCTGGCTTTACCTTGCAAAGCCTCCTACGTTTGCTATTTAGTTTTCATTTATGATATCTTACCATAGTTACTCTTATATAGAATACTGACATGAGTCACTTGTCATACATTCTAGTACCTGTATCTATGGCTTACCTTTTATTCTCTAATGCTGCCTTTAGATGCACCAGAAGATTTAATTTACTACAACACTGATCATTTTTTTTAATTTCTTTTATGTTAAGTGATGTTTGGGCCTGTTAAAGAGTTTTGTGCCTTTTTAGAAAATGTGAAGTTAATTTTTCTATTTTTTTCTGTTATGAAATTGCTTTAATTTAAAAATTTTATATATAATCCATTTTAATTCATGTTTCATTAATTAAGTATAAGCACTAAGATGTTTTGACTTTTTATCATCAGGGAATTATTTGATTAACTACGCTAATTTTAACAATCATACTCATTCTCTTGATTTACAGTGAGCTTTAATATTAGCAATCAATACGATAAGCATATTTTTATGAGTACATTTATGAACTAGCTCCCTGAATTTATGAATCTAACCTATTTAGTAGGAGTCTCCCACAGACCCTTTCAAGGAATCTCTGCAGTAAAAATCCTGGATGAGCTCATTTACATCTGTAATATAAAAAGTTTGGACTAATAGAAGTAGAGAATAAAACAGTGAATATCAGAACTTGGGGAATGAAACAAAACAATCAAAAGATACAGTGTTTCCATTGAACAGGAAGAATAAACTTTAGTGACCTGAATTTCTACAAAAATAATGAAAATAATAAAACTGCATTGTGTCTCCCAGTTTTTGAAGGTATGTACTTTTATTAAGTTCAGTGACCCTGAGTCTTATTTAAATATTTTAGCAACTATCATCCACTCAACTTTTGCCATTGAAGCCTGGTCTGTATATCTTTATGGTGTTTATTTTGGATTACTTCATCTATTCGGTACCAATGGGGCTTTTACTTCTTATGCTATAAAGGAGAAAGAGATTTTCCCAGACATAGCTACCCAACTGTCTGTCCATGAGACTTATGCCCACTGGGTCAAAGAGATTTCCTTGGGATATTCTTTCTCTATTTACCTTGACAGCTGGAAACTCTGGAACCTTTAGTGTGGAAGGGATATTTCTTCTGCCCATCTGGATAGGATTCCCAGGTTATCATGCATTCCTGGCAGTGCTGGGCCCAGAGAAAGGTAAGTGGGGCCGTCTTCCATTTTAATATGTGGCATGCAATGTTGGGCCTGCAGTCTTCCGTGACTGGACCCAATATACCAGTCTTCCAAGCTCTCTTTCCCATCATTTGCCGTTTGGTTTCTCTCATACTCATAGTTACATCTTATGTTGTTTTCAGAAGTTACAACTGCTCTTAACCTGAAAAGGACAAAGAAATAAATCTGTTCCAATACACCTGAACTAGAGTCATGAAAAATCACTTTTGTGATTATCATGAATCGTCTAATACTCAAGAGTGGACTCTACATCCCCCTTGCAACCCTGCTCTGGAGCAAGTTGTCAATTTATTGTGACTCCACTATGATGGCAAATTAATTCTACACAAAATAATGGCTTTAAACACTTAAAATATATTAAACATTTAATCAATGTAACTGGGTTGTGTTGTCTGGTGTGTGAAGCAATTCCTTTCTACTTTGGAAGTTTCATTGAAATTGTAGTTATGCTATTTTGATAAAAATAAATCATATTTATGGCAGAGGAGATGTCTGAACAGATAAAATGCTTGCTGAACAAGGATCTAAGTTCAAATCCTCTGCACTTACATAAAGGCTTTCTGCAGTAGTGCGTGTTCTATCCTTTAGACTCAGTGGATCGTAATGAGCTAAAACAACAAGCTCCAGCTTCACAGACAAATGACCTGTATCAGAAAATAAGGTAGAGAATATTAAAGGAGATACTTAATGTCAGCTTCTGGCCTCTATCGCCACATCCACAGGTGTAAATACCCTGTCAACACCTATATGCATACACACGCCCTTTTTCTCTCCATATTATAAGTTACATTAACATCTAACTTAGAAACATCATTGGTTTTATATATCTGTAGCAAAAATTCACCTACATAGTTTGTACACAAAAAGATGAAGTGTATTATTAGTAGTATTAACATATTTAATTTTGAAATTACATACTTATTAAACCGTGTTTTTCCTTCCCTTTCTTTTCTACCATCCCTCCTACTTACCCTTTCTATTCTCCCTCTGACTTACCTCCTCTTGTTTGTTCTTTTATACAAGATATATACGTACAAAACATGAAATGACCTGCTCAGTCTGTATATTACCTGTAAATCTGTGATCTTAGGACTGACCAAGTGTATTATTCTTGTTATAAAGAAATTACCTTCTAGAAAATAGTAAAAACATTTCTGTGGCAATAAAATTATAATATAAAAGTGTTAACTCTCTTGTTCTTTATGTGAAGAACTAAAATTGCTAATATGATCCCACCAGTCTTTGATGTAATCATTCATTATTCATTGAGAGACAGAATGACAGTGCACTTATTAAAGATGGCATTCTAGGCCACTTTTCCAACTTTTGACCTTTATATTAGGAATACAACATTATTTCCTTTATATTTTATTTGAAGAGTTTCAAACACTTCATTTATAAGCCATGATTTTTTCATCTCTATCTTTAAAGCTATATTGGATAATAAGGCACTGTCCCTTTCTGAGGTCCGTCCTTTCTTCAGGTTGTGAAAACGATAGCCTAGAGTCTCTTTTAGGAATATCACATTATTCTTTCCCCATTGAGTACTAATTCTTAACCCCAAAGTTCTTTCTCAGGCTTGCAGCCCTTTAGAGACCTCCTGATTCCCTGGATAGGACAAGCTGATGAAGTCAGAGTTTCTGCTTTCAGCTGCTGTGAGCTCTGTAAGAAAAAATGAGCAGAGTGCCTGGCTACTTTCCTGGAGAGAAGTGAAATACAGAATCTTTCAAATTATTGCATTGCTGTGTCTTTCTGGCACAGTGACTAGAACATTAGATACAAATCCAACGCTTGAATCAGATAATAAATATTGCAAAAGGTTAGGGTATGAGTAAGAAACAATTCTTGACCTGGATAGAGTCTGAGTCAGTGCAGTACAAGAAATGAGAATTGAAAGAATCCATTTAACACATGACTGATGATAGGAACATTGTCTGTTGGCGATGCAACCAATGTCTTCAAATTTAATGAGGACAATGAGGTAAATGTAAATTCTGTTTTTGTTTTTTGTTTGTAAGCCTAAAAATTGTGATTTGTGTTTTATAAGTCATGGAAGAGGTAATGAAGACCGACAGTACAGCGTAATAGCAAACTGTTTATAACAATAACGGTGTTGGTAAATATAAAAAGAAGATGGAATGAGATGACCTTTGTTCCCTGTACATTGGTCAATGTCACTGTGACACTCTAGGTATTGCCAGCAACCAGATTAGATATTTACTTTCATGTTACAAATACCATTGATGACCGTTATAATAATAAGCCTATTTCGTGGATAGCAAGCAAGAGTCAAAGATCACAAATAAAGAAAAGAATGTGTGTAGCCCTTTGCAAAACATCAGTGGCTACTTCTGTAAATTCTGTAGGTGGGGACAAGTTGTGAAGGTTGAGAGATAGCAAGAAAAAATAAATATACCCGTTTAAATGACATTTTTTAAACAAATAAGGAACTATAGAATTTATGTTAGCTAAGCAAAAAAGTATATTCTTTTACTTCCATAATATCCAAAGTAAAGATGTTTATATTACATACAGAATGTGCTGAGATGTACGATTGTATAATCGTACCAGTTAGTTATATTCCATGATCTGCATATCCACAGTAGACTAAAAGAGTTTCCTGTGCAGACAAAATCAATGTACAACCAATCAGATGCCCTCAAATAATGTTTATAGTGATAAATTCTATATTAAATATGATGTTAAGTTTTTCATTTTCTGGGGAGATTCACCTTTTCTTAAGCCAGGCATAAGACATTCTTTACCTCCTGTGTAAATGTCATACCACCACAGGCATTGCATTTTCCAACATTTGCTCAGTACAGGAACACTCGTTTGTTTGAAAATGTGCTGCATTCTATGTAGTGCATGTTCCATAGTCTCCCCGTAGCTTTGCCGTCTAGCCATTCAGCCACTTAGTACTTAAAACCCTGAAGATAATTTTTTTAAAAAAATTTAAGTGTCTTTTTTTTTTCCACTACAAGTTTCTAGTAAAAATAATACACTGCCTATGGGTTTATGTAAATAGTAGATACATAATTGTTATATGTGCTGTTTGAACTCTATTGTTACTTTTGCCCCATTGTCTGTTCTCACTGCCATTGTGAGAAGGGAGCGATTATATTGTATGATCTGTTACTATGCTAGAAATTCCTATAATGTCCCAATGCTGCAGATCTCTTTACCGGGTTCCACTCTAGCTCTTTACATTGAATATAGATACTCTTCTCTTGGATTCTGGATTATGTTACTAAATATGTTATGTCTGGTGATCAATCATGCTATGGATCAAAGTATGTTAGATAGTTTCTGCTTAAAAGTTATCAGAAACTAATCCACCAGACAAGCCTATTGTCAATGTAAACAGTTTTTATGAGGTACATGAAAGTTATAATTAGAAATACAAATTAATGTTTTTGAAGAATATTTTTGCCAATGTTAGGTCTTGGCAAATTTAGGAAAGTGGTTAGACTCTAGGTTGTTACATTAGGAAAATCTTATCAGCCAAACGTAATAATGCCTGATTCCTATCGCAGCAATTCTAACAGTTCTTTTGGCCTCTGCAGGTACCAGTCATGCATATGATAGACATATATGCATGCAAGCAAATATTAATGTAATTAAAATTCTTTAAAAATCTAAGAAAATGAGGTAAGCTGTGGCACTAGAGACTTCAAGCAGAACAGATAACTTAACACACAACTTTTTGTGATAGATACCCTTGAAACAGCATCAGTCTTTGAATCTGTTTATTACATAAAGCATAATTATAATAACATGTTTGTATAAAGGATTTTAATTCATAAAATATGTATGTCAGCAGTAAGATTAAACTACAATTCCCAAAGGTGATTTTGTCCTCTAAGAGATGACCTTCATGTTAAGTTACTTACTAGGACTATGCAGGTTTTCTATCAAATATTTCAATTCCATCTGTACCAAAGTTGTTAATCAATTCCCCAGAACAGATATTTACACTTTGTGCTGGGGGTACTGGTATTCAATTTTTTTTTTTTGAGGAAAGGATTTATTTCACCTTACAGCTTACAGTCCATCATTAAGGGAAGTAAGTTGAGCTCGGAGGCAGAAACTGAAGCAGAGTCCATGGAGGAATGCCACTTACTGCTTATTGGCTTGCCCTCCACAGCTTACTCGTTTGCCCCCCCCCCTTAAATTTCATTTTATGTATATGAGTACACTGCTGCTCTCTTCATACACACCAGAAGAGGGCATAGGATACCATTACAGATGGTTGTGAGCCACCATGTGGTTGCCGGGAATTGAACTCAGGACCTCTGGAAGACCAGGTACTGGTATTCTTAATCGAGTGGTTAAGTTGGTTAAGGTTAAATCGATATATGGATACACATAGAGTCACATTTGACAGCTTGAACAATCAACCACAAACCTGATGAAAATTATAACCAATGGATAGTCTAATAAAAGTGAAAAAAAATAAAAGTAGAATCCAAGAAATTACTAGAAATCTAGACCTGGACAGGAATTATGAAAACAAGACTTGGAATGGAGAGATGGCTCCATGTGAATGAATGAAAGAACATTCATTGCCCTTGCAAAGGATGAGGTATGAATCTTAGCACGAACAGATGGTTAACAATGATCTGTAACTCCAGGTCCAGGGGATCTAATGCCTTCTTCTGAACTTTACATGATTTCCTATGACTCCTGTTGGCACCAAGTATGCACATACTGCACATACATACATTTGGGCAAAACATTCACAGATAATATAAAGTGTAGAAAATTTTGAAATCAAAGGTGAGAAGAAAAAAGTAGTATATTCTACATTATTATTTCTATCAAACTAAACTAAAATAATAATTAACTGCAAAGTGGGGACCTGAGTCTAATAGCATATTATACAACACACAGGTAAAATAAACAAGAGATGCTTCAAGATAAAAGTATGGCATTTTTTTCCTTTGGATTCAATTCTATTTTCACCACAAAGAGGATTTGCTTCTTAGATATATTCTATAGGTGTTCTATGTATTACCACCCATCCTGTGTAGTCCTTTTCACTGATCTTCGAGTGTGACTAGCTAGTTAATAAGACTTCAGGAACTTTTCTCTGATATACCCGTCCCTTCACTCATTTGATATTTTAAGTGATTGCTGGGATAGGAAAATTCACACTTCCTGTTTTTATAAAAATTAGCAATATAACCTTGAGCAGATCAATTACCTTTCCCGAGCCTTGACTGTAATTTGGAGGATGTTTCTGTCTTCCACAAAGTTAGATCTCAGGACATACATGACAGATAGTTCTGGTCCTTTTTCTTAAGGATTTGAACACAGCAGTATTTCTGAAAAGAAAACCAGTTTAACAAAAGAAGAAGAAACTAACACATTCTAAATTATATTAGAACAATTTATTATACTAGGCCCCTGGGATGAAAATCAACTTAATAAATTTTTAGAGTCAAGTATTGTTTAAATACCAACAATTTTTAAAAGATGCTTAAGGTACAATCAGAGATTACCACATAAAAGAAAAATTAGGAAATTATAGAATATTATCAAAGGAGAAAATTGTCCCCATCTTGATAATCAGAGACAGAATTTGTTGGGCTCAACAAATAGGGAGTTTAAGTTAACTATAGGAAACATTATTGAAAGCCAGTTTCATCAAGAAATGAGAAATTTCAAAAGGGTTACAGAAAAAAATTAAATACTCATATGTATATAGTGGATAATTGATAAAAATGTTTTCAGACATTTAAATTATAAAATAGTAGCAAAATACCATTAAATGAATAAGAATAAATATAAAATAATCTATCAATCACTGCATTTAAACTACTAAAGCTTTTTGAGGAGAAAAATGAGACTCAGGTACTATTAAGGAAGAAATGGTAAAAAGAGAAGAGAAGTTATTTAATTAGAAATGTGGAGGAAGGGTAATAGGGAGGGACAAATGGGGGGATGGTTAAATAACGTTACAGATGATTTAAAAATATATATAATATGAAAAATACATGTTTAATATAACACCCATATATTAACATGTATGTATCTGATAATAGTCAATGTAAAAGAAGGCCATTAATTCATAAAGAGCAAAGAGGGGTATATTAGATGGCTTGGGGGATAAGAAAAACAAGAGAAATGATGTAACTATGTAATAATTTCAAAAAATAAATAATTAAAAAATTAAAATGCATTCAAAAGTAGAATAGATCCCCTGTGGTAACTATGTAATAATTTCAAAAAAATAAATAGTTAAAAATTTAAAATGCATTCAAAAGTAGAATAGATCCCCTGTGGAAACCTGGGTTACCAGAGTGGATTGCCTGAGGGGAAACACCTGCCTTGGATGCAATGGCTTCATTCTATGGGTAGTGCCTCAGCAGAGTAGAGGAGAGAAAGAAGAAAGTGTCTTCACTACCAGTGGAGTGCTTGGGTGCCTTGCAGTGTATCCTCCTTACAATAACAGGCTGGACCCATTAAACTTTCCAGCAACAATAAACCCTTTCTTCCTTAAGTCATTTTTTGATGGGTATTTTGGTCATAAAAATGAAAAGTATGCCAAACGAATCTATTTTCTGTATTCTTTTAGAAATTCTATAAAATGCTATGCACAGAAAACATACTTTTTACAAGAGAAGGCTACAATAATCTAGAACTCCAGATATCTCAGCTTTGGATATATGAAGAATTTACAGACTCATAGTATACAGGGGAATTGGCTCTTGACAAGAATTTAATGAAGATAAATGAAACAGTATATGTAAAAGTTAGAATGAAGATAAGCATTGTGTCAAAGGCACATCCAAGGCAAGAATTTTGGAGTCTTACACAAAGATGTGCTTTGTTCTGAGATTTATGTAATAAATATTGTATTTGAGACAATTCAATATAGATATTATTCACAAAATTACGTGTCAATCATGACTTCTAATTCACAACCATTTTCTTCCACCAAATTCTTAGTTCTGGGGTTATAGGAGTTACATAGGAGTTATAGGATTGTAGGAATATAAATACTCACTTTTATTCCTCTGCTCTCATAGTCAAGCTAAAATATCTAACAAGATCTTCCATCAAAGGCCATTAACTGATATCACAACATTTAAGGAACTGATTATTGCTTCACTGATCATCAGTTATTTGCTTACTGAACAAAGAACCATGACTATGCCAACAGTTAAGATACAGATGATGCTTAGGCTTCTCCAGGCAGAAGCAAAGACCTATTCAATGTAATTATGAAATGGTTTCTCTACTAAATATGATAGAACCTTAAGAGTAGACCAGTAAGCCAAAAGAATGTACCAGCTAATCAACTTTCAATAAGGAGACAAGCAACTCTATTGGCTAATGGCATAAAATGATTCCATTTTAAATTTATTTTATATGTTCTTATACCAGTTTCCACTATAGATGAATCTGACATACTTAAAATGCAGTATAGAAAGCATAAAAAAAAAAATCACTTCAGCATCCTGAGTCTGAGCCCTATGTTATTCAATACACATACACACACACACACACACACACACATACACACATAGACCCAGTTCATTACTAGAATGATCTCTCAATGTTACACCAGTATAGATACCCTTCCCTGAACCATCTTTAATCTCTGATAAGCACTAATCAATTTATCAATATTTCCATTTGGATAAAGTTCTGTGAAAAGAATATACTGACATTTCTCTTCCTTTAGAATGAGATCTATTCAAATTGCTATATGCAGGTTAATTTCTGGCTTAGAATGTAAGCCAGTAGCAGAATGAATGATTACTGTTTATGAAACCCTGGATTCAAGCCTAAGCAGAATTAAAAAAATAAAGATAATTCTACTTAAATGCTGAGCAGTATTTCATGATGTATATATACCTGAATGGTTTTTAACCTTTTATCTTGTATAGAACATTTTGTTTTTCCTTTGCTTACTAAGCAAATACAACTATTTAAACAAAAATATTGTTCAGTGTTTTCATTTCTCTGACAGAAGTACATGAGTCCTGGGTTAAGTGTGGTGGCTTGAATAACAATGGCCCCCATATGTTCATATACTTGAATGCTTAGTTACCAGGGAATGGCACTGTTTGATAAGATTAGAATGATTGGATTCAAAGGGAAATGTGTTACTGAGGGTGGGCTTTGATGTTTCAATGGCCCATTTCAGACCCAACCTTTGTCTCTGCCGATGGATCAGACTGTATAACTCTCAGCTATTTCTCCAGCATCATTTCTGCCTGCTAGACACCATGGTCCTTACCATGATGATAATAGATTAACCTCTGAAAATAGAAGCAAGTCATCAATCAAATGTTTTATTTTAAAATAGTTGCCCAAGCCACTATGTCTCTTCACAACAATGGTATATTGATTAAGATAGAAGTTAGTATCAAAAGTGGGGTGTTGTTGATATAGACTGAGCAGCAGCACTTTCCTTTTTATTGAATGAATATGGCAGACCTTGAACTGAAAAAGTGGTTGGAGGCTTTAAGTGAAGCATAATGGTCAATTCTAGTAGGAGCATGGAAGACAGTGCTGAAGGTGATTTGAACTGGGGCTACCAAGCTGAAGAAGTTTTAGAGGGGAAGAATATTAACAAGTGGCCTAGAGACCATTTTGTTATAATTTTGCAAAGCATGTAGCTGCTTTTAGCTCTGGCTCAAAAAATTTTCCTGGAGCAAAATTGAAGTGTTTTGGATTAAAGGATTAGAAAAACAGGTTTCGAGACAGCCTAATATTGACTGTATCATATGGTTATTAATAATCACTCTTACACAGATCTATAGTGAAGAGGAACGGGCTAGACAAAATGTACAGATTGAAGGAAAAAGGAGTATCGGGAAGTGTAATAGAGCTAAATCCATTGTTTAAGGAGATAGAAAATTTCCTGAAAAGCCTGATGCTAGATGGAATAAAGAGAATAGTAATGTTGACTTGATGTCCTGGGGCTGGGGTGGGGTGTGTGGTGGTGAGGATGGAGTGGGAGGATCTTTGTGCGGGGGTACTGGGAGGACGGGGTCTGATATTGGAATGTAAAGTGAATAAATAAATCATTTTTAAAAAAAAAATAAAAAAGAAGAATGTGTGGTCTTCAGGTCAAAATCCCACCCGGCTAAAAGGGATTAAAGAAAAGTTTAAGCAGTGAAGGGAACTGTCAGCAACAGAAAGCTGATGCAAATGTGATTTTACAATGGGTCAAATTCTGTCCCCATCAAGAGGGAGAACTCTGCAGCTTTGGCTACATTGCTCTGGGTTTAAACTGAAGGATACAATTAAGTGTTTTTGAAATATTCCTCTAGGGCTAAGGAGAACTTCTGAGGCCAGGTGTGTCTCAAAAGTGTCCAGAATGGAGGCTGAGAGAGGCTAATCTCATGAAGCTGGGAAAGTGATTCTGTTGGAGATTCCAAGATGCTAGAGGTGGCAGAATTGTGATGTACCTGACAAGGAAAACTGGTAACAGTGTGTGAAACTATCCTAAGAAAGAGAAGTATTTTAGTCAATAAAACTAAAAGTTGTTGAAGTTTTGAAGAATATTTTTTATCAGACATAGAGATACAGAATTTGAAATTTGCACTACCCCCTACCCTCAAAAAATTCTAAGCTAAAGCTGATGTGTTTATAAAAAGATAAAGAGATAAAAAGACATGTTCTATGTAATGTGTGGTGAGGTATGGGGAAGGGGGTGCCTCTGAGGGCTCATGCCAAGGCACCCCTTTCCCCTGAGGGACCAGCCACATGACAACGTATAGAATAGAATAGTATAGAATAGAGTTTATTCAGGACATGGGGAGGAGAGTTGAGAGGGTAGTAGAGGCAGAGAAAGGGAGAGAGAAGAGAAGTAGAGGCCGGCCATGAGCACATGGAGAGAGGGGGAAGGGAATGGGGAAAGGAGGAGGGAAGGGAAGAAGGAGCAAGAGAGCAAGAGAACAAGAGGCAAGAGTAAGAGAGGAAGGAGGGGGCAAGTAGCCCCTTTTAAGTGGGTCAGGTCTATCTGGCTGTTGCCAGGTAACTGTGGGGTAGAGTTTAGACAGAATGCTAACAAAAGCCTCAACATGTAAGTCAAGTAAATAGTCACTAAGCATATGACTAGGTGTGTGCTAGTTCGCTAATAATCAAGAGTTTTAAATTGGCTGGGCAGTGTTGGCACAAGCCTTTAATCCCAGCATTTGGGAGGCAGAGGCAGGCTGATTTCTGAGTTAGAGGCCAGCCTGGTCTACAGAGTGAGTTCCAGGACAGCAAGGGCTACACAGAGAAACCATGTCTCGAAAAAATAAATAAATAAATAAAAGTTTTAAATTAATTCAACAATATGAGGTACTTTTTTTCTATCAGATTAAAAAGGATAAAGAATGAATTATAATTTCCCATTTAGTAAGTGTGTGTGAAAGAGGTTCTCATTTATCTCTAATGGCAAGGCCAATTGGCAGAACTACAGAAAATTATGTATCTAATATTTAATATAATATCTAATATCTCATATAATATCTAATATCTCATATAATATCTCTACCATTGTTACATTTATTTTAAAACATACATATAAGATGGATTTATTTACACGTTTTCATCTGGAAACATGATAATAACAGATAACTTCTTGTATTGCAACATTTCTTCCAATTTATTTTTAAATTCCTCGTACTGTCTGATTTCCCTCAATCGTCATGAGAAGTCGTTTCATTTTATTTTGTTACATATAATTTTATTTTGTTACATGAGTACATTTGTTGTTGTTGTGACAGAGTTTCTCTACATACCCCTGACTTTGCTCAAATTCAATACCTAGACAGAGATCTATAGCCTCATTTCAGAGATCTCCCTGCCTCTGACTCTCAAATGCTGTGACTAAGTTCATACATCACCATGCTCAGGTGTATGAGTCAGTAATGTGCCCAATTTACACAGGCCTGATTAGCTGAACCTTTTTAGAAGAGTCTAAAGGCAACTAAATACACCAACAGCAAACATGCAAACCAATGGGTTTAGAAGGTCTGTCATGTCCAGCAATTTATGTGAATAGACATTTTAAATATACTTAATACCATTACCAATCATGTCCTTCTTTTGCTCTTTGGCGTGTTGTGTACTGCTTCACTCTACTCTTTGCAAAGTTATGCTGCTGTGGGCACGCTGGGAAAATGTTGTAGGATTTGTGATTTTTCCCTTCCTTAGAGGGTGTGTTTCTTGGAGTCCCCTTTAGATGAACAGCATGATTTACAAACGTCACATTGGTCTGAGGTTGATTGTTATATCTTCTGCTTTACTTCTCAGGTGAGCTCAGCATTTCAGGCTAAAAGTTTCCTCCTTTGGTTTGTTTTATCAGGTGGTTTGTTAATGAGATACAGGGTTTGCCTTCCTTTTACCATGGAACATAATTCTGTTATCAGTACAAACACATTCTGCCCAAGGTGATTTCTCCAATGGCTTTAATCCCCCCTTGTAATCCAAAAAATAAAGAGCCATCCAAATGAAGAAATAAGTAATCATTTGGCCTGAAAGGGACTTTCACTTTAGATTACAGATATTCTAACACACTGTAAAAGCTTGATAAAAAAATTAACAATGATGTTTAATTAATTGTTTACCGAAAGTTGACATAATTCTATTGGGAGACATTCCTAATAGTCCATGCACATAGAATGATAGGGATTTATTTATAAGTATAAATTAATCAAAAGCTCTAGAACAAATAACAGTCAAAAAATCAAACTCTGGTTGGCAACCTCAAAATTAGTAAATGACTTACTTGGGAATCCTCTTTTATCTTTGCTTTCCAGTGTGTTCCTGGAAGTACAGAGAAAATAAAATTCTCAACTAGAACTTTAGGGGTGAACTCTTCAAGAGACCCCACTACATACATATAACTTTATTCTTGTTTAATTGGAAGATTTTGCATTTCTATGAGAATCTCTCTCTCTCTCTCTCTCTCTCTCTCTCTCTCTCTCTTTCTCTCCCCTTCACACACCCACATGCATGTCTGCCCAAACACAAAGCATGACATGTCAAAAACGTATTAGTCTTTCCAAATAATAAAATAAATTGTTTTGAGACAAAGTTAGTATATGTGCAAATAAACTGATAATTTTATATTTGCATACTTTCACAGTTCATATTTCATTTGGAATAATTTTATGTCACTAGTATCAAACTTTTATTTAATGATAGATCTAGATTGTTTTGCTAATACCTGTGTATACAAGATGTAGCTGCTCATAAAAATTGCCCATACTCTAATAACAGAAGCGGATTCACTGCTTAGTTATCCAAGTAGCAGCCAATAAGTTTGCATTAAAATTATTGAAATAAAAAATTACTGGTAAGGTCTGTATTCTTATTCCTCAAAATTATGTGAAGAAAATGAATAGGACCTCTTCTTGCATTTTTATTCAGTACAGCCTTCAGTGTCTTTTTCTGAGTACAGATACCTGCCTGCCCTCTCCAGTTCTTCTTCTACCCTTGGTTTACTGATTCATGAGATTATGGAGAATGGTTACTTGCTGCTCCTGCTTATTATCCACCTCATCCTGTTAAATTTTCTTCAGTAAGTCTTCAGTATATAGAATTAAACGTCACCCCATATACAACTATGGGAAGTCTGACTAAGTCATTTAGTTTATTTGTATGAAAATTCTTTTATCCAAAGGATGATTTTTAAAATCTAAGTTAACTTCATTTATCCTAGATGACTAGATGAGACTTCCTCTTCTATAGGTAAAGCAAACTTGCATGACCATATATTTTCACTACTGGATTCCATGCTTTCATAAGAAACCGGATTCCTAAGGCAAAAACTAAGCCAAACCAAAACAACCAAAAATAAAAAAACAATTTGATAAGGAAAACCAAAACTTTTTCATGGTTTTCTACCTCTAGTTGATGTTTCTACCATGATTATATTTAGGAATGAATAAAACAGAATTACATGAAAACAATGAAAAAAATTAGTCTACTCAAGCTTAGTCATTTTAATATCTTAGCAGAACTATCGTTTTGATTGTATTTAGGTTTTTGTGGGTTCGTGCATACGTGTGTGTGTGTGTGTGTGTGTGTGTGTGTGTGCACCCTTGCTTTCTTGCATATGCAGCCATTGTACAGGAGCATGTGCATACATGCCAAAGCACACATGTGGAGGTCAGCGTAGAACTTGCAGGAGTTCCTTCTTTGCTTTTCCCATGTGCTTTCTGGATATTAAACTCAGGTCCTCAGCTTTTGTGTCAATTTCTAGCTCACTATACAGTTTTTTTATTTGAATTTTAGCCTTTTATATTTTTTACTTGTTTGTTTTTTGGGTCAATATGATAGTTTGTAGCTTGACCTGGCCTCAGCTCATTATACAGTCTAGGTTGGTCTTGAACACCTGTCTCTTAATACTCCTGTCTCAGCCTCCTGTGATCTAAGATTACAGGCTAAGGCAACATGCTTGGCTACCTCACATGTCTTATGTATCATTTGCATCTGTTTATCTTGAATTCTCGGATCAACATTGCTGTGCAAAGCATTTCCTACACACACACTATTATTAAAGAAAAAAATTAGAAGAAATTGCAATTAATTTTTGAGACAAAATTTCCTACAATCCATCAAATTCTAACCTCAAATTCACTGACAATGAAACCAAGAAAAACATTGAACTTCAAATTGCCTCTCCTGTTCCTCTGGAAGCCTAGGGTCACAGTGTATGCTGATACCATGGCTATTTTATTCATGGCCCTCAACCAAACCCAGGGCTTAGTTCATGCTAGGTAAGCACTCATTCAACTGAACTATAGTCCCAATATATTGGAATTTTCCAATTTTGTCTGACAAAACAAATTATTATTTCAGCAGAAAGTATTAAACGTTATTATATAATGAAGAATATATTTTTGATATATAAGCAATATTATATTAACCTAAATTACATCAATGTTTTTAAAAGTCACACTGATAAAATTATTAGATATTAATGGGACTTCTTTCTATATAACTGCATATATTCTACATGCTTTTGAAGTTCCTTTGCATTTGTTTGAATGGCATACTTGATAATTTATCAGCCCCATGTGAAAACAAGGAGATGGTTTTAACATATAGTATCAAAATTACTGTTATCTAAACATTGAGAAAGTTACTCATTTGAGCTAGGCTTCAGTGTGAGTTAGTTTTGTATTCCTCTATCACCATCTGCACAGACGATGGCTGTCTTTGGCTTTATTCTCTCATATATTAAGGATAAAAGCATAGGTATGAAAATTCTGTACAAGATGGGTCAATATGGTTTTTATTTATTTTTAACTTTGAAGTATTTTACAACAGACTTGAAATTTTATTTTTAATAGACACATCTTTGACAGTACATCACTAAATCTTTCAACTAATAGAGACTGTTAAAATTTAAGGAATAATGCCTTTTATATTGCTTTCAAAATTCAGTTTATCAACTTTTCCTGTAGTGATATAAAAGCAAATTCATCACTTCCCAGATCAGCACCCATCTGAATGTGTTTAGGGCACTTAGACAGGATTTGAAAGCTATTTTTTTTATGATTTTTATTGTTTAAAAAGGTCACACAATGGAATGCTACTCAGCTATTAAGATTGAGGGAATCCTGAATTTTGCAGGCAAATGGTTGAAACTAGAAAATATCATCCTGAGTGAGGTAACTCATACCCAAAAGAATATGCATGGTATTTGCTCACTTATAAGTGGATCTTAGCCAAAAAAAAAAAAAAAAAAAAAATTACAGAGTACCCAAGATACAGTCCACAGAACTCAAAAAGGTCAACAAGCCCAAGAGCTGTCCCACTTGGGAGGGAGAAGAAAGCAATTACAAGTGGCGAGGGAGGGAGGGTCCTAGGAGTGAAAGAGATAGAGGGAAGATGAGAACAAGATCTGGAATTGGGGGAAGGGGAGGATTGTAGTCCTGAAGACCTTGGAGGAGAGAGACTCTCAGGACTCAGAGGGAGGGATCCTAGATGAAATGCCTGACAGTGGGGAGAGGTAACTTGTAGAGCCCACCCCCAGCAGAAAGACAGGGCATTAAGTGAGGGATGGGGTTGCTATCCCACAGTCAAAACTCTGACCCATAATTCTTCCTGTCTGAAAGAACTGCAAGGATGGAAATGGAGAATAGCGTAAGAAAAAGAAAGTCCAGCAACAGGCCCAAAGTGGGATCCATCTCAAGGGGAGGTCCCAAGGCCTGACACTATTACTGAGGCTATTGAGTTCTCACAAAATGGGGCCTATCATGACTGCCCTCCTAAAGACACAAGCAGCTGAAAGAATCAGATGCAGATATTTGCACCCAACCAACGGACAGAAGCTGCTGGGAAAAGCTGGGAGATGCTGAGGAGGAGGGTGACCATGTGATGTGAGAAGAACTGCAGTTTCAATTAACCTGGACCCCTTAGATCTGTCAGACACTGGATCACCAACCAGGCAGCATACACCAGCTGATATGAGGCCCCTAACAAATATACAGCAGATGACTTCTGAGTCTGGGTACAGATAGAAAAGATCCATCTAACCCTCAAGAGACTGTGGACCCCAGGGAGTTTAAAAGTCTGGGAGATTGGGGACATCCTCGTGGAGACCGGGGGTAGGGAGAAGATATGGGATGTGGAAGAATCGAGGGTGGACTGGCAGGAGAATAAAATCTGGAGTGTAATAAAAAGAAAAATAAATATATAAAAATTTTAAAAAGTCAACTAATATATACTATGTTTTAGTTTTGCAATGATTGCAACTCCACTATCATAGTATTATTTATTATTTATTTATTTATTTATTTATTCATTCATTTAGACAGAATCTCACTAACACATGATTGCCTAAAATTCATGAATCCCTGACCTCCAAATTCCTAATGCTCTTGATATAGATCCGTTCCATGATTCTTGGTTCCATTTTCATTTTTCAAATGACTAAATAAAATTGTAACATGTAGTTTTGTGTCTGGGAATTCTTAACGCAACTTAGAGAGCTTGGGTGATATATCTCAATGGTAGAGTTCTTGCTTACTATGTTCAGGGTTCTGGACTTGGTCTTTGAATACTACTGTTCTTATTTTATTGTATATAATATGTAATTGATTATAAGATTCACTATTGCTTTATGGATTAATAAAAGAAAAACAGTAACCATCTTTTATGACCTAAGATATGAGTAACCTAGTTGTTGAGAAAATTATTCTATACATAACTGAAGTTACATATCAGTTTTAAATATCCTTCAATTTTTTATATATGTTTCAATCATATTACCCTTTGCTTCTATTGTTCCCAGATCCATTATGGTTTTCCTATCAAACAAACTTCGTGTCCTATTTTTTTTTAATCCTTCAAGACCAATTTATGCTTTCCAATATTCTTGGAGTTGTAATCATCTACTGGAGCTTGGTTAACTACCAGGAGGCACAATTTTAGAGAAAACTGTCCTTGCTGCTCCCAGCTGCTACCAATTGCCAACACCTCCAAAGTTAGGGGTAGGTTTCTGTGGCCAACTCACCTTCTCCATGCTGTGGTTTGTTCTAAATTGGGCCAGTACAGATTTTGTGCATGCTGTGGCAACCACTGTGTGTTAATATGTGGAGCTGCCATGCTGAGTACAGAAGGTACTGTTCTTTTATTGTCATCAACCATCTCTGGCTCTTAAACTCTTTTCGACCTCTTCCACAAAGATCCCTGAGCCTTGGAAGGTAGGGTCTAGTATATATTTACCCTTTAGAGATGATCAGTCTGCATCATCTTATTCTCTGCACCTTGACTAATTTTGTATCACTGTGCTTGTCATTATAGACAGACACTTCTTACACGAGGACTGAAGACCACAAATCATTAAGAGTTGGTTTAATATGGCAGTTTAGCAGAGTAATGGTAGTAAGTTCTCCCCTAAAGCCAATGAGCTGTCCAGAGATGAGTTCTTGGCCTGATAACAGTGCTATGTATGACTTTCATAAAGTGGAGTGGGGCTTAAATTTATACAGAAAGTGCTTGGTTACACTCATGATGGTTGTGCCACTGTTATACTATTGGGCATCTCTTGGTAGGGAAGTCATTATTATAGTTCCCGGGCTTCATATCTGAGTATAGTTGATCATTACTTTTCTCCTTTAGCAGCATGCATAGCACCTCCCAGCACTGTGAAATCTGGCTTGTAAAAATACAGGGAGGCTTGTACCAGATGGATTTCATTATATTTCAAGACTCAAATATTTGTGTCTTTAGCAATAGAGTATTATTATTAACTCTTATATGAACATGAAAGGGAAGAAATGAGCAAAGGATCTGCATATGTCATTTAATGCTTACGCTTATCTTTTGGAAGCAGGTTTTCTCACCACTGTCAGTGTCCAAAGATTTCTAAGTAAACCTCTCTTGATACTGTCAGAAGACTGACATTTCCATTTTACTTTAAATTATCGACTGAAATGTCTTCCAGATCCTCTGTTTTCATTGCTTTAATTTGCCATCATAGGTTCCAAAACTTATTGTTTTTCTTTTTTCTTTTCTTTTCTTTTCTTTTCCTTTCTTTTAATTTTAAGACAGCATCTCACAGTAGACTAAGTTTAATTTGAAACTCATTGTGTATCTTAGGCCAGTTTAACAGAAATCTTGTTTCAATCTTTAGAGTATCAGAATCACAACAATGATTTTCTATGCCTAGACTGATGCATTGCTTCTCAATAATTCTAATAATGCACTAAATCCTTTAAAATCACAAAGAGGCTGACCATGTGTTAAACTAAATATTAATAAATCCTGGCGCAGGGTTCGCTACTCATCTCAATGCTTTATGTTCCCAAACAAAAGGCACACACACAGCCTTTATATTTCAATATGCCTTAAACAACACAATTGTCAGGCCACCGTCTAACTTCCATGCTGTTAACACCTACCTCCTGCCAATAATCCCGTGCTATTACTTACTAATTCTCTGTTCTTTCTTGGCTGCTATAGACTCAGTTGTGCAGCCCTCTGGGCCATGCTCTCCCAGCTTCCCCACATGGTGCCTATACCTCTCTGTCCTGTACTCTTCTCAAGAAAGGAGCCTCTCCTCTCCTTCATACTCTCCTGGTATAACAGATCCCTCTTTCCTCCTCCTGGGGTCCCAAGTCCTGGAAATCCTAAAATCTCATCTCTGTCTGTCTTCCCCAACTATTGCCTGTTGGCATCTTTATTTATCAATCAGAACCAACAGAGAGCAGGTTCCCAGAAAATACACATAGACACCCTCTTGACAGTAGTTTTTTTTTTTGGGGGGGGGGGGACATAATTACCATTCATCATACAAGTAGTTACAGCCATTAACTTACATCTCTGTTTCTAGTCCAATAGAAATCAAGTGTGGCTGACCACAAGAAGCAGGTCATGAGAAAAGATGTTTAAAATCAGGGATCTATAATTCAACCTTCTGTTGACTCTTCAGCTTTTGCTTGGTAATTGCAGATGGAGGGATGTACTTGATTAGACAATATGAGAAAACTAAGACAGTTCTGAGCAGCTCATCTTCTTTAGTTTGAGCTGACATTCTGCTTTTTCTCAGGCCAGCCTCAATGCCCTAGGGCAGTGCTTCTCAAAATTCTAAAGCTATGACCGTTTACTTCAGTTCCTCATGTTGTAGAGACCCCCAACCATAAAGTGATTTTGTTGCTACCTCATAACTATAATTTTGCTACTACTACAAATCATAATGAAAATATCTAATATACAGAATATTTGATATGAAAACTCTGTGGGAGTCTCGACTCATAGGTTGAGAACCACAGTTCTAGGGTGAAGTTTGCCTATGTAATGGCATGGCAAATATACCAACAACATAACAGTTTCATTTTCTATCTTTTTCCTTTTGCAACTAATAACTATTACTTGTTCACATTTTTATTTTTTCTTTTTATTAAAAATAATTTGATTTTTTTCCTCATATAATATAACCTCATTACAGTTTCCCTCCCCTTGCTCCTCTAAGTTAACTCACATCTCCCTCCAATCTGGATCCACCCCTTTTCAGTCTCTCATTAGAAAACAAACAGGTCTGATTGATAAACTGAATTTCAGGACAGCCAGAGCTATACAGAAAAACTATCTTGAAAAATTAACAATAAAATAAAACAAACAAAACAAAACAAAATAAAAAAAAACAACCAAAAATCAAAAACAAGTTTGTAAGGGATATTAATAAAAGATAGTAAGACAAAACAAAACAAAACAAAACAAAACCTAATGCATTGTAATAGAAAAAAAAAAACCATGCAATCAGAGTGAAAATAACTCAAAAGAATGCACAAGAAAAAGAGACCCACTGGTTTTCACACTTAAGAATTACATAAAAGTACTAAACTGAAAGCCATAATGTGTATGTGGAGGACCAGTAGGGTAAAACGAAAGAAGAAAAAATATATAAATTAAATATAATTGAGAACTATGCAGAGATTCAGCAAGACCAAAAGCTGGTTCTTTGAGACAAACAACAATATAAAAAATAAATCCCTAGACAAATTAACTAAAGAGCCCAGAGACAGTATTCAAATTAACAAATCAGAAATGATCAGAAAAGGGAGACATAAGAAAAGAAACTGAGGAAATCATAAAAACCATCAAGTCTTATTACAAAAGCCTATACTCAACAAAACTGGTAAATATAGATGAAATGGATGATTTTCTATACAGATATCACATACCAAAGCTAAATCAAGAGCAGCTTAACTACCTAAACAGACCCATATCCCCTAATGAAATAGAAGTTGTTAAAAACCTTCCAACCAAAAGAAGCACAAGGCCAGATGCCTTCAGTGCAGAATTCTACCAGACTATCAAAAAAGGCCCAATACCAATATTCCTCAAACAATTCCATAAAATAGAAACAGAAGGAATACTACCTAATTCATTCTATGAAGACACAATTACTCTGATACTTAAACCACACAAGGACCCGACAAAAAAAGGGAACTTAAGACCAATTTCCCCTATGAATATCGATGCAAAAATACTCAATAAAATTCTTGCAAACCAAATCCAAGAAATTATCAAAACCATGATTCACCCGAATCAAGTGACTTTATCCCACGGATGCAAGCTTGGTTCAATATATGAAAATCCATTAATATAAACCACTGTAAAAACAAAGTCAAAGAAAAAAATCACATGATCATCTCCTTAGATGCTGAAAAAACATTTGACAAAATACTACACCCCTTAATGTATTGGAGAGGTCAGGAATTCAAGGCTCATACCTAAACATAATAAAAGCAATTTACAGCAAACCAGCAGCCAATATCAAATTAAATGGAAAGATACTTGAAGCAATTCCACTAAAATCAGAGACAAGACAAGGATGCCCACTCTCCCCTTATTTATTCAATATAGTATTCAGGGTTCTAGCTGAAGTAATAAGACAACAAAAGTATATCAAGGGAATACAAATTGGCAAAGAAGAAGTCAAGATATCACTATTTGCAGATGATATGATAGAATACATAAAAGACCCCAAAAATTCTACCAGAGAACGTCTACAGCAGAAAAACAATTTCAACAAAGTGGTTGGATATAAAGTTAACTCAATCAGTAGTCTTCCTTTATTCAAATGATAAATGGGTTGAGAAAGAAATTAGGGAAACAACACCCTTCAAAGTAGTCATAAATAATATAAAATATCTTGGAGTAACTCTAACCAAACAAAAGAAGAACCTCTATGAGAAGAACTTCAATTCTCTCAAAAAAGAAATCAAAGATCTCAGAAAATGGAGTGATCCCCCATGCTCATGGATTGGCAGAATTAACACAGTAAAAATGGTCATCCTACCAAAGGCAATCTGCAGATTCAATGCAATCCCCATCAAAATCCCAACAGAATTCTTCAAAGACATGGAAAGAGGAATTAATAAATTCATCTAGAAAAGCAAAACATCCAAAATAGTGAAAACAATTCTCAACAATAAAAGAACTTCTGGGGGAATCACCATCCCTGACCTCAAGCCGTACTACAGAGCAATAGTGATAAAAACTGCATGGTATTGGTACAGAGACAGGCACAATGATCAATGGAATAGAATGGAAGACCCAGAAATAAGACCACAGATTTACAGACATTTGATCATTGACAAAGAAGCCAAAAATATACAATGCAAAAAATAAAGCATTTTCAATAAGTGGTGCCAGTCTAACTGGCAGTCTTTATGTAGAAAAAAGAAAAAAAAATCCATACTTGTCACCTTGCACAAAGCTCAAGTCCAGGTGGATCAAGGACCCTAACATAAAACCAGGAACACTGAATATAATAGAAGAGAAATAGAAATTTCCTAACAGAACTCCAATGACTCAGGCTCTAAGATCAAGAATTGATAAATGGAACCTCAAGAACCTGGAAAGCTTCTGTAATGTGAAGGGCATAGCCAATGGGACAAATCAGCAACCTACAGGTTGGGATAAAGGCTTCACTAACCCCACATCCAATAGAAGGCTAATATTCAAAATATATATAGAAGTAAAGAAGCTAACCACCAAGAAACCAAACAACCCAATCAAAAAATGGGGTGTAGAACTAAACAGAGAATTCACAACAGAGGAATCTCGAATGACTGAAAGGTATTTAAAGAAATGTTCAAAGTCCTTAGTGATCAGGGAAATGCAAATTAAAATGACCCTGAGATTCCACCTTATACCAATCAGAATGGCTAAGATCAAAACCTCACGTGACAACACATGTTGAAGATATGGAGAAAGGGAACACTCCTCCATTGCTGGTGAGATTGCAAACTGGTACAACCACTCTGGAAATCAATCTGGAGGCTCCTCAGAAAATTAGAAATAGATCTACCTGAAAACCCAGCAATACCACTCTTAGGAATGTACCCAAAAGATACCCCACTATGCCACAGAGGTACATGTTCCCCTATTTTCATAGCAGCCTTGTTTGAGATAGCCAAAAACTGGAAAGAACCCAGATGTCCCACGACAGAAAAATGGATACAGAAAATGTGGTTAATTTACACAATGAAATACTACTCAGCTATTAAGAATGAGGACATCCTGAGTTTTGCAGGCAAATTGATGGAAATAGAAAATATCATCCTGAGTGAGGTAACTCAGACTCAAAAGGGCACGCATGGTATGTACTCACTAATAAGTAGATATTAGCCAAAAAAGAAAAAAGAAAAAGAAAAAACAAAAGAAAGAATAGAATACCCAACATATAGTCCACAGAACTCAAAAGGTCAACAAGCTGAAGGTCCCAAGTGAGGACACCTCAGGCCCAATTCAGGGAGAAGAAAGCAATCACAAGTGGTGAAGGAGGGAGGAACCTGGGAGGGAAAGTGGATGGGTGGGAAGGGAGAGGGGAACTTGATCAGGTATTGGTTGAAGGAAAAGGACTGAAGCCCTTAGGGCTAGCAGAAAGAATGGAAACAGGCAACCTCAGGAGGAAGAGGTTTGGGGTACCCTCCAGAATGTACCAGAGACCTGGGAGGTGAAAGACTCTCAGGACTCAGAGGGAGGGACCTTAGATGAAATGCCTGACAGTAGGGAGAGGGAACTTATAGAGCCCACCTCCAGCAGGAAGACAGGGTATCAAATGAGGGAGGGGGTTGCCATCCCACAGTCAAAACTCTGATCCATAGTTGTTCCTGTTTGAAAGAACTACAGGATGGAAATGGAGTGAAGCTTGAGGAAAAGAATGACCAGTGACAGGCCAATAGTGGGATCCAGCTCAAGGAGAGGCCCCAAGGTCTAACACTATTACTGAGGCTACGGAGTGCTAACAAAAAGTGACCTAGCATGACTCTTCTCCAGAAGACACCACAAGTAGGTTTTCTTAAATGACAAAAACTGCATGAAGCTAAATATCAGTTTGTGTTTTCATTTCTGCATCTCTGATAGAAACCATCATAACTGTAAAGATTTCAAATATTCCTATCATCAGTTTCCATAAGAGTAGGAAGTAGAATAGTTTAATTGGGTGCTGCCAAGTTTTTTCATGTCCGTGAACTTAAAATAATTATTTTTGCTAAAACTTGGTGTGAAGATGATTCTTTCTTTCTTTCTTTCTTTCTTTCTTTCTTTCTTTCTTTCTTTCTTTTAAAAGAAAGAAATTTTTTTTAAAAAAAAATTTGGAGGATTTTATTTTCCAACTTACATTTTCCTCAGTGACAATTGATCTCTGTAAAACTAGTTATGATGCCTTGCTCTTTAAACCCCCAGCTTCAGTTCTCTTCGGTATTCATTCTCCCTAATTAGGCAATGAGCCTAAGTACTCAGAAAAGCTTTAGCATGTACTTAAACACACCCTTTACTCTTTCTAACCACTAGCCACATTGCCTTCTTTTTATTTTTCTGTCATAGCTAAGATGCATGGGACTAGCAGGATGACACATGGAGTTTGCTATTCAACCCCACATAAGAACTGAAAGATAGAATTGAATCTATAAAGCTCTGCTCTGACTTCTGTGTTTACTGAGTTATATAACCTTCTTCCCACTCAAATAATGATAATAAAAAATTAAAATAAAAAGGAAGTGAAGATGCATTGTTTTAAAGCAAATTATTTAAGTAAGAATGTAATGATCCAAAAATAGTTGAAGAAAGACCACAGACTCAGATAGTATGCAAAAACAAACAATGTTTATTCTTCAGAAACAGTGTGCAGGCGTCAACCATTCTTCAAAATGGCAACCTCAGACAAAGGTGTGCATGCCTTCCTATATCAGGGGAACTCTCTAGAAGGAGTAGGTTATCTCTAATGTGACTGGTAAGGGCTGAAGTGGTGCCATTAATGTAAATTTGATTGACTACTATATTATTTCTTCTATATTTAGAGAGTGGATTAGGTAATCTAAATTTTCATTGGAAGATCCTGGGGAGGTCAAGGGGTTGGCGTCTGATTGGCTAGGTAGTCAGTGGTCTGCTTTCCTATGTCATGAAGGTTTAAATACAGAATGAGATAGAACTGCCCAGCACAAATGGCCCATCCTGGGATAAGATATTTTCCCATTCTTGTGGTTATCTCCAGGCTGTTCTCTGGGAGGGGATTTTATGATCTTGTTTCTGAATTTTGTGGTCTGTTCCTGGAGCTGGTGTCTTATGACCTTCTTCTTGAAATAAGGCCTGGTTCTTAAATGGAGGAATTTGGGGTTTATGTTGGCCTTTCAAAATTTTGCAGAAAATAGTATTCTGTACATTCTTTGTCTCTACAGTGATAGCTACATAGATTCAGCATATATCCTGCAGAAGCTTAGCCAGAATGATCTGCTTTTAATGTGTCGATATTGCTCTATTACAAATTGGGTTCACTTACATAAAAGATAATATATGAAAATCATGTTTATGAGTTTTCCATGATTTAGTCAGAAAGTTTTTTCTTATCTGAATGTTACATCATCCAGACTTAGTTTGGATATTAGCCAAACTAAATTTTGTTATCTCTTAAGCAAAGACAAAGCAGAACTCTTTATCTGATAATTATGTTTTTTAGCCTAATTTTAGTCATACCTTAAGACTTGCCTAGGAAGAATTCTCAAATTGTCTCAGTGTTAAGCCCATTTCTGGTCATGGAGGCATGATCACCTTCAGCCAGAAATTGTTGCTAACAAATGTAATACATTCTAATTAGATTTCTCTCTCATCTAGGTTGAGACCTTTGGTAATAAAATATCTACAGGAAGGGGCAAACTGAAAATTAAAGGTTACTAAAGGAATCTGATGCAAAAATTTATAAACACTTCCAAATTAAGTAATACTTCAAGCTGTTGAACTCCATTCAATTTTATAGGTACAGCATGTTCTTAGACCCCCGCTGTCTTCATACAATTGGAGAAAGTTGTATTATCAAAACAAAAAATGGCTCTGTTAATCAATTTAGGATTATAAAATTCTTCTTTTTTTTAGAGAGGGATTCCCATTCCCACCAACCATGATATTAGAGTTCCTCCAAGCTGTGTCTCATTAGAATTTTATGTGTTTTTATACTCATTGTTCAATTAAGAGAGCCTTAAACCAATCAGGTCACAGAAAGTTAATTTAGAGAAGTTCTAGGGAACCTTTTAGAATCTTGTTACACATTTACCTGCCCTTTTGTCAAAGTGTGAGTCATGTGGAACACAGACAACTCTCTGAGAACATCCTGAAATGCTTCAAAGCATGACACAGAATAGGTCAGCGGAGAAGTCATGTACTGTGAAAGTGTCCTTGAATGTCTTGAGAAGTTCATCAACCTCAGAGATAAGCTACTATGCAGGCCAATTTTCCATTTGTTACTTACTGTGTCTTTGATGGCTGTCTTCTTCCTTCACCCACTATACATGCTCATTCCCCTATAATCATGCCCAAATTCCTACCATCTTGCTCAAGGTTCAAGAATGTTGAAGTAAAATATACTTATCTGTTTCTACCCACTAAGAATATTTTAAATGAGAATTTTATGTTTGCAAGCTGTAAGTATATTTTTAATACTCTTAAAATTTGAATCTAAGTGTATGATATATTTGCTGGTAGGAAACCTTTTAGCTGTTAAGCTTCTCTACAATATTCTAATAACTCTATTTGCAGTATCATTTTGTTTTACTATCTTTCTATCTGTGTGTTTTCAAAAGTCCTTTTGATGCTGTGAACAGACCTTTGCTAGCATAGTGCATGGTTAATTTTAAAATACTTTGGCTATTTGGTGTTCCTAAGTATGTAGTGCTTCACTTATTTCATTAATAACTAATGATAGATTCTTTTTTGATACTTTATCTACATTTCAAATGTTTTCCCCTTCCAGGTCTCCCCTTTGGAAACCTCTTATCCCACCCCCTCCCCCTGCCTCTATAAGGCTATTCCCCCACCCACCCACCCACTCCTGTCTTTCCTCCCTGGCATTCCCCTATACTGGGGCATCTATCACCCTCAAGCCCAAGGGTCTCTCCTCCCATTTATGGCCAACAAGGTCCTCCTCTGCCACATATGTGACCAGCACCATTGGTATACACCATGTGTATTCTTTGGTTGGTGGTCTAATCTCCTCTGGGAGCACTGGGGGGGTCAGGCAGGTTGACACTGTTGCTCCCTCCATGGGGTTGCAAACTCCTTCAGCTCTCTCAGTCCTTTTTCCAACTCTTCCATCTGGAACCCCATGCTCAGTCCAGCAATTGCTGTGAATTGAATCTTGGGTATTCTGAACTTTTGGGCTAATATCCACTTATTAGTGAGTACATATTGTGTTCGTTCTTTTGTGACTGGGTTATCTCACTCAGGATGATATTTTCAAGTTCCATCCATTTGCAATGATAGATTCTTTAAATTCAGATTCCCATTAAGTCTTGGAACCAATAATCCAGCAAGACCTTCCGAACATTTTGAATATCATCTACCTACAGTTTAAAACAGGTCAGTGTGGCAAATTGTAAATCTTCATAAATCACTGAAACTATTTATAATTATGAGTATTATTTTGCATCTTATAGTCATTTTGTGATTTTCTGATTTAGAATAAATATTATCTCTAAAGAAATATATACATATATATTCATATATATGTATATATATATACTGTTTAAAATTATTTTACACTCTTTTGACATTAATTTCATTAGAAAACAATCATTTTTTAGCCCATTGTCTTTGTCATAATTATTCAAGTACAGAAATCGAACAGAGATTTTTTTCATTTACTTATTTCTGTAGAAACTTGGTCTTGGATAGAAGGTAACTTGTGAATTGATTGATTTTTCATGCGATAAAATTATATTCTTTTTCATAAGCTTCACTCAGTTGCAGAATTTCTCAAGTATGATGGAATATAAGAGTGACTGCAGTATCTCAGATATCTAACTTATATACAGCTTTGGCAATTTATTATTAATTTTTATTAAACAAATGATACTGCAAGCCTATTAAAGATGTTTTTTATGTGTCGGTTTTGAGAACAACTAGAGAGTTGTTTTATTTCCTGTCTTTAAACAGAAGCTTTTCCTTCAGGATGACTCACTATTCTCAATTCCTTGGCCTGAAAAGGACCACATATAGGAAAAGTACAATGTAGAATGCCTTTTAAAATGTTTGTGTGTAAGTGTGGGTGTGGATGTGTCATGCATGTGTGGTGTTGACCAAGCCTCTTCTGGAAACATCTCAAGAGTGTAATACCAATGGCTCTCCTTATGGCAAGGTCTGAGGAGTTAGGTCCCCACATGGCAAGGATTTGTGTGGATATTTGTGCAGAATCTGCTGGCCTTTCCTGAGGCAATGATTGGTTTGCTTTTGTATTGTGCTTGCATTTTTGGCTTTGCTACTGGCAGTTTTTACTTTCACTTTGTGTGTAACAGACCTTTCCTCAGAATCAGAAAAACAAAGCTCTGACCATGATTCATTCTTGTTTTTCTCTGAGAATCTTGGGAGCATAGCAGGTCACACTACTCCTCCATTTGTTAATAATGATGAAGCAGTTGAGCCAACATGAGGCCTTGGTCTGGGTTCATCAACTAAAGTCCAGTTGTTTCCCCCCAATAGGAACATGGTTCTGACAAAAATTTGTCCACCGACCTGTTCCAAACAACAGATGATATTCAAAAAGTTAGAAAGGTTTTGCTGGATTATTAGTTCCAAGACTTACCGAGAACATTCAGAACAAAGTAAGGCTAAGGTACCTACTTAGGTCACTAATTTGCCCAGATCCCTGGGTATTAGAGGAATTAGATCTCCTGATCAGGATATGGAGAGGTGCTAGGTACCAATAATTAGGTCAGAATTTCCTGGGTATATAATCCATCAACACTCTATACTTTAACCACAATTGCTGCCAACCATGGTCACTTGGTTATATACCAATGTGCTGGCTTAGATATTAACTGCTTGCAGAAGCTATGCTCCACCTTCCTGATACAGTTCATCTGTTAGCAAGAAAGCAAGGGAATTGAGGAGGAGAAAAAGGGGGGAAATGCAGTGTGCACATGATTGTTGACCGTAGGAATTGCTTAAAAGAACTTTCTCATGAAAAAAAGAGAGAGAAACTGAATGTAAACCTTTTCAGTTATGAAAAAGGAGATATATAAATAAAGATGGCATGAGTCATTTCAGGGCAAGTGTATGGGAACTGCAGTTCTAGTGCAAGTCTTCTTTTGCCCCTTCCACACATCCTCCTTTGGGTTCTGAACACCACTGGAGCTGGACTTTGGCACTTGTGGAAGTTAGAAAACAAAATCTGAGAGTTAGTTCTCTTCTTTTGTGAAAACTGGGGACCAAATTTAGATCACCAGGCTTGCATGACTATGAAATTGCCCGCTAAGCCATCTCAGCAGGCTATACACTGGTTATTACCTAAATACTCTGGTCCCAAACCTCAAATGACACTTCACCTGCCCTTATATTTGCCTAGATGAATATACACTAAGGTAATTTCTCTGTAGGAAAGATGGTTTTTAAAAAATTATTTAAGGGACCAATATAATCTTAATATGATTACTTCTCAATTGGCAGGCTTTGGCCTCACAGCATGTAAGCTATTTTGATGTCTATATGGTAAAATGATAAAACATCATTTTGGTCATGGTAAAATTGTATCTTGTGAAAGGGAAAAAAAGATAAAAACCCAGAATGGGGACTAAAGTATAATGTCAAGGATTGAATTTCTTTAGCTAGCTCTTTATCTTCATCCCTAATAGATGTGCTCCCTTATTATCTGATGCCACCTGCATTTGCATAAGGCTAGTCCTTGCTCTATCAGTTTTAATCACTCCTAACCTTTGATGACAGAAACTGTGTTGACCATTAGTAAATATTTACTGAAGAACTAAAAGCTATTTCTTAACAAGACATCAGATTGATCTTTTCTACTTCCTTTATCTCCTGTATGAGAGTATCTTTCTCCTGTGGGCTCTCTTAGTACAGGATATGTGGCTTCAACTAATAAGGATGCAGTTGTCTAAGGTTCCTGGAAATGTCATTCTTGTTGCATTTAGAGAGCAATCTAATGTGAAGTTATTGAATAATTGGTTTGTCTATTCTGTTTCCTAGTCGCATGTGCTTTTAAACCTATGAAGTTTCTGAACTCCCTGTTGAAGGATTTACATTCTAAATTTAATTAAATTTTGGAACCACTAAAGACCACTTTGTGATGGAATACTTCCAACAGTGCGTTTATATTATATGCTGAAACAATATGCCTAGAATAAAAGAATAAAAAAACTCCAGGATGATGATGCAGTGAAATTCCAGTTCCATTGATATGGTGTTATGGCCTTAGGTGCTGCTACAGTTTCAGCATAAATTCACATACAATGGAGAGTGTTATACTAGGCACATGAATGAGCAAAATGTGTCATAAATCCAACTAATTTTTCATATCATAACAGTAATTCACTGTAATAAAATGTGGATTCTATGATGGGAGAAGTAGAACCAGGCTTTCCAATAAGTCCCTGACTTTGGGAAGAAGTCAGTGTGGTCTGTGCTTTTAAATACATACCCTACAGATTAAGATCAACATGCAGTGAGTGAAGTATATCAGATTCTCAATCGTTATTAGACACCATTGCTATAATTCACATATCCCATCTTCCCCTATCTTAGGTGGCCCCATCTCATTCACTGGTGTTAGTGATAGGTAAAGGAAACATGCTAATCAAAGGGGATATAGAATGTCAAGCTAAATATGTTTTAGTGATCTGTTGTACAACATGGTGGCTATAGCTAATAATGGAAGTTTCAAAACTGATAAAAGAGTTGAGTTGGTGTTCTTACTATTGTCAGAATGAAAAAGAGACAAACGATAAACAAAACCAAAATATGCAATAAGAAGTAAAGATGCTAGATAAATAGTTTCATCAGCTCATTTAACAATGAATTTGTATATCATAGCATCACAATGGATCTTGTACAAAAAACAAAAGTAGATTTTCAGAGGGTTTTATTCTTGTAGTTATAGGCCTACTGCAGTACATGGCACAAATTGATGTCATAGAATGAAAGTATAAAGTAATAAACTTAAAGCTGGTCCCATGACAAGTTCTTGGGTTGTTAGAGAAATAGATAGTCTGTTTAGAAAGTTAGTGTTGTAACTAACAAAGAAGGGTATTAGAGACTCTGAGAATGTAGAATACCTCTCTTTTTAAAACATGTTAAAGTATTTAAAAGATTTAGATGAGATTCTCCTAAGGACAGTGTAAATCTCTCTAGACGCTCCAGGACCATGGTGTATTCACAGCCTTGCTGGAACACAGCCACTGTGATAGAGGCTGTCAATCTGTCCAGTTAAATTCTGTGCAAGTGAACAGTTACAATGTCCTTTGATATGTGAGTCTTACCTTGAACATTCTCACCCACATAGAAGCTCCTTTAAGCTGCTGAGATATTACAGACACTTAGTTTTCTTTTTCTTATGGCTTAGGACCATGTCATCTCAGAAATCAGGGTCTCTCTTCCTCTAGCATTGTTCTGAGTTAACTAAAGAAAATAGTCAGAGCAATTCCCTACTTGCTATTACAACTACCAGGAACATCCTTAAGTGATTTAACACATTGTATTAAGCATATTTCAGCATGCGTGTCTGGACATCTATTTTTACCTCAGCACTTATATAAATTGGCGATATATCCAGTGATGGGAAGTACATCCAACTCCAACTTTTTTGCATAGTCTGGACTTAATAGAAGGTTATTTTCTTAGTCCATCAACAGAAACAACTTGATTATTCATTCTCCGCTCTGCATATATGTATTTACATAGCTTTGCAATTATGCAGAGTTAACCGTCCTTCAGGATCCTCCCCAAATATCCACTTTCTTGAGAAGGTTCTTAGCCATAACTCTGTTTCTCTGGAAACCAAAGCAACAAACCAAATGTACCTTATCTCAGTCTGATGGGAAAGACATCACTTTCCTCATGACAAATGTTCACTCACATAACAGCTTATATGTGTTGTTATCTGATCCAGTCTTTAATTTTCTTGAAGAATGAAACCAAGCTACATATTTACTTTCTATGTAAGCCTTTGGTTGACAATGGAAGGAAAGGAAGAATAAAGAATAGAACTCATTACAATTGTTGTTCAGATTTAATGAAAATATAAAACTCTGGTAAACCAATGTAGAAAAGAGTATTGAATTGACAGTGTGAGTAGAGTTATATAGCACCCAACTCTGTAACTTTGGAAGTAACAGAGTTTACTGTTATTCTGCAAATACTAAAATTTGTGTGCTCTGGGAATATAATTAAGTCAAATGACCTTATACCACACGATATACAACGAGGGGATTTTGTAAAAGATACTCTTCTTTTATAGGAGGGTTGTTTTGTTTTATAATTTTTTGATATTTTATTTACATTTCAAATGATTCCCCCTTTGACACCTCCCTATACCCTCCCCCTAACTCTGCCTCTATGGGGGTATTTCCCCGCCCACCTACCCAACCACCCACTCTCATCTTCCCTCTTTGTCATTCTCCTATACTGGGGCATCTAACACCTTCATGCCCAAGAGCCTCTCCTTCCCCTGTTGGCTAACAAGACTCTTCTCTGTCACATATGTGGCCAGCACCATGGGTACCTCTATGTTCTTTTGTTAGTGATCCAGTCTCCAGGAGCATTGGGAGGTCAGGTCAGTGGACACTGTTGCTCCTTCCATGGGACTGCCAAATCCCTCAGCTCCTTCAGTCTCTTCTCCAACTCCTCCATCTGGAACCTCACACTCAGCCCAATGGTTGCTGTAAAGTGGCTCTTGGGTGTTCCAAACTTTTCGGCTAATAACCACTTATCAGTGAGTACATACCTTGTTCATTCTTTTGTGACTGAGTTACCTCGCTCAGGATGATATTTTCAAGTTCCATTCATTTGTCTGCAAATTTCATGAAGTCATTGTTTTTAATAGCTGAGTAGTATTCCATTGTGTAAATGTACCACATTTTCTGCATCCATTCCTCTGTTGAGGGACATCTGGGTTGTTTACAGTTTCTGGGTATTATAAATATGGCTGCTATGAACATAGTAGAATATGTGTCTTTATTACATGTTGGAACATCTTCTGGGTATATGCCCAGAAGTGGAATAGCTGGGTCCTCAGGTAGTATTATGTTCATTTTTCTGAGGGTTTGCCAAACTGATTTCCAGAGAGGTTGTATCAGCTTGCAATCCCACCAGCAATGGAGAAGTGTTCCTCTTTCTCTACATCCTCACCAAGATCTGCTGTCACCTGAGTTTTTGATCTTAGCCATTCTGACTGGTGTGAGGTAGAACCTCAGGGTTATTTTGATTTGCATTTCCCTGATGACTAAGGATGTCGAACATCTCTTTAGGTGCTTCTCAGCCCTATGAGTTTCCTCAGTTGAGAATTCTCTGTTTAGCTCTGCTCCCCATTTTTTGATAGGGTTATTTGGATCTCTAGAATGTAACTTCTTGAGTTCTTTGTATATATTGGATATTAGTCTTCTATCAGATGTAGGATTGGTAAAGATCTTTTCCCAATCTGTTGGTTGCCATTTTGTCCTATTTACAGTGTCCTCTGCATTACAGAATCTTTGTAATTTCATGAGGTCCCATTTGTCGATTCTTGATCTTAGAGCATAAGCCATTGGTGTTCTCTTCAGGAAATTTTCCCCTGTGCCCATGTGTTTGAGAATTTTCCCCAAGTTGTCCTTTATTAGATTCAGTGTATCTGGTTTTATGTGGAGGTCTTTGATCCACTTCGACTTGAGCTTTGTACAGGGAGATAGGAATGGATCAATTGTATTCTTCTACATGTGGACTTCCAGTAAAACCAGCACCATTTGCTGAAAATGCTTTCTTTTTTCCATTGGATGGTTTTAACTCCTTAGTCGAAGATCAAGTGACCATAATTGTAATTGTGTGGGTTAATTTCTGGCTCTTCAGTTCTATTCCATTGATCTACCTGCCTGTCACTGTATCAATACCAGGCAGTTTTTATCACTACTGCTCTGTAGTACAGCTTGAGGTCAGGGGTGCTAATTCCCCCAGTAGTCCTTTTATTGTTGAGAAAAGTTTTTGCTATCCTGGGTTTTTTGTTATTCCATATGAATTTGAGAATTGCTCTTTCTAAGTCTATGAAGAATTGAGTTGGAATTTTGATGGGGATTGCATTGAATCTGTAGATTGCTTTCAGCAAGATGGTCATTTTAACTATATTAATCCTGTCAATCCATGAGCATGGGAAATCTTTCCATCTTCTGAGGTCTTCTTCAGTTTCTTTCTTCAGAGACTTGAAGTTCTTGTCATACAGATCTTTCACTTGTTTAGTTAGAGTCACATCAAGATACTTTCTATTGTTTGTGACAATTGTGAAGAGTGTCATTTCCCTAATTTTTTTCTCAGCCTGTTTATCCTTCAAGTGTAGGAAGGCTACTGATTTGCTTGAGTAAATTTGTAGCCCGCCACTTTGCTGAAGTTGTTTATCAGCTGTAGCAGATGTCTGGTGGAGTTTTTTGGGTCACTTATGTATACCATTATGTCATCTGCAAATAGTGATATTTTGATTTTTTTTTCCAATTTGTATCCCTTTGACCTCCTTTTGTTGTCTGATTGCTCTAGCTATAACTTCAAGTACTATATTGAATAGATAGGGAGAGGGTAGACAGCCTTATCTAGTCCCTGATTTTAATGGGATTTCTCTCCATTTAGTTTGATGTTGGGCATTTGTTTATGTATATTGCTTTTACTAGGTTTAGGTATGGGTCTTGAATGCCTGATATTCCAAGAGCTTTATCATGAAGTGATGTTGAATTTTGTCAAATGCTTTTTCAGCATCAAATGAAATGACCATGTGGTTTTTTTCTTTTAGTTTATTTATGTAGTGGATTACATTGATGGATTTCCAGGTATTGAACCATCCCTGCATGCCTGAGATGAAGCCTACTTGATCATGGTGAATGATAATTTTGATGAGTTCTTGGATTCAGTTTGAGAGAATTTTATTGAGTATTTTTGCATCGATATTCATAAGGTTAACTGGTCTGAAGTTTCCTTTATTGTTGGGTCTTTGTGATCTTTTGGTATCAGTGTAATTGTGGCCTCATAGATTGAGTTGGGTAGTGTTCCTTCTGTTTCTATTTTGTGGAATAATTTGAAGAATATTGGTATTTGGTCTTCTTTGAAGGTATGATAGAATTCTGCACTGAACCCACTGGTCCTGGGCTTTTTTGGTTGGGAGACTTTTAATGACTCCTTCTATTTCTTTAGGGGTTATGGGAGGGTTTATCTGATCCTGATTTAACTTTGGTAATTGGTATCTGACTAGAAACTTGTCCGTTTCCTCCAGATTTTCCAATTTTGTTGCATATAGGCTTTTGTAGTAGGATCTGATGATTTTTTTAATTTCCTCAGAGTCTGTTGTTATATCTCCGTTTTCATTTCTAATTTTGTTAATTTGGATACTGTTTCTGTGCCCTCTGGTTAGTCTGGCTAAGGGTTTATTTATCTTGTTGATTTTCTCAAATAACCAGCTCTTGGTTTTGTTGATTCTTTGTATAGTTCTTTTAGTTTCCACTTGGTTGATTTCAGCCCTTAATTTGATTATTTCTTGCCTTCTACTCCTCTTGGGTGTATTAGCTTCTTTTTGTTCTAGAACTTTCAGATGTGCTGTTAAGCTGTTAGTGTATGCTCTCTCCAGTTTCTTTTTGGAGGCATTCAGAGCTATGAGTTTTCCTCTTAACACTGCTTTCATTGTGTCCCATAGGTTTGGGTAAGTTGTACTTTCATTTTCATTGAATTCTAGGAAGTCTTTAATTTCCTTCTTTATTGCTTCTTTGACCAACTTATCATTAAGCAGTGCATTGTTCAGCTTCCATGTGTATGTGGGCTTTCTGTTGTTGTTGTTGCCATTGAAGACTAACCTTTATCCATAGTGATCTGATAGGAGTCATGGGATTATTTCAATCTTCTTATATCTGTTTAAGTTTGTTTTGTGACCAATTATATGATCAATTTTGGAGAAGGTACCATGAGGTGCTGAGAAGAAGGTATATTCTTTTGATGCAGGATGAAATGTTCTATAGATATCTGTTAAATCCATTTGGTTCATAACATCTGTTAGTTTCACTATGTCTCTGTTTAGTTTGTGTTTCCAAGATCTGCCCATTGATGATAGTGGGGTGTTATTCTGTGAAGTGCCATGTGTGCTTTGAACTTTAGTAAAGTTTCTTTTATGAATGTGGGTGCACTTGCATTCAGGGCATAGGTTTTCTGAATTGAGAGTTCTTCTTGGTAGATTTTTTTCTTTGATTAGTATGAAGTGTCTTCCCTCATCTTTTTTGATGACTTTTGGTTGAAAGTCGATTTTATCCTATATTAGAATGGCTATTCCAGCCTGTTTCTTGAGGCCATTTACCTGGAAAATTGCTTTCCAGCCCTTCACTCTGAGGTAGTGTTTGTCGTTAACACAGAGGTGCATTTCCTGGATGCAGAAAAATGCTGGGTCCTGTTCATTTATCCAGTCTGTTAGCCTATGTCTTTTTATTGGGGAATTGAGTCTATTGATGTTAAGAAATATTAAGGAATAGTGATTGTTGCTTCCTGTGCTTGTCTGTAATAGGGAGGTGCATTTCCTGGATGCAGCAAAATGCTGGGTCCTATTTATGGATCCAGTCTGTCAGTCTATGTCTTTTTATTGTGGAATTCAGTCCATTAATGTTAAGAGACATTAAGGTATAGTGATTTTTGCCTCCTGTTATTTTTGATGCTATTTTTAGGTTTGTGTGGCTATCTTCCTTTGAGTTTGCTGAAAGAATACTTTCTTGCTTTTTCTAGGGTGTAGTTTCCCTCCTTGAGTTTTCATTTTCCGTCAATTATTCTTTGTAGGGCTGGGTTTGTGGAAACATAGTGTGCAAATTTGGATTTGTCATAAAATATTTTTGGTTCACCACCTATGATAATTGAGTGTTTTGCTGGGTATAGAAACCTTCACTGGCATTTGTGTTCTCTCAGAGTCTGTATGAGATCTGCCCAGGATCTTCTAGCTTTCATAGTCTCTGGTGAGAAGTCTGGTATAATTCTGATAGGTCTGCTTTCATATGTTATTTGACCTTTTTCCCTTACTGCTTTTAATATTTTTTCCTTATTTTGTGTAATTGGTGTTTTGACTAAAATGTGACAGGAGGAATTTCTTTTCTGTTCCAATCTATTTAGAGTTCTGTGGGCTTCTTGTATATTTATGTTAATTTCTTTTTATAAGTTAGGGAAGTTTTCTTCTATAATTTTGTTGAAGATATTTACTGGTCCTTTAAGTTGGGAATCTTCACTCTCTTCTATACCTATTATCCTCAGGTTCTGTCTTCTCATTGTATGCTGGATATCCTGGATGTTTTGGGTTAGAAGCTTTTTGCATTTTGTGTTTTCTTTGACTGTTGTGTCAATGTTTTCTATGGTATCTTCAGCACCTGAGATTCTCTCTTCTATCTCTTGTATTCTGTTGGTAATGCTTGCATGTGTGACTCTTGATCTTTTTCCTAGGTTTTCTAACTCCAGGATTGTCTCCCTTTGTGATTTCTTTATTGTTTCTATTTCTATTTTTAGTTCCTGGATGGTTTTGTTTATTTCCTTCATCTGTTTCATTGTGTTTTCCTCTAATTTTTAAAGGGATTTTAGTGTTTCCTCTTTAAGGGCTTCTAGTTGTTTACCTGCATTCTCTTGTATTTGTTTAAGGGAGTTATTTATTTCCTTCTTAAAATGTTCTATCATCCTCTTGAGATGTGATTTTAAGTCTGAGTTTTGCTTTTCTGGTGTGTTTGGCTATTCAGGGCTCGCTGTGGTTGGAGAGCTGTGTTCTGATGATGCCAAGTAGCATTGGTTTCTGTTCCTTATGTTCTTGCTTTTACCTTTCGCCATCTGGTTATCTCTGGTGTTAGCTTGTCTTACTCTCTCTGACTATGGCTTGTCTTACCTGCAAGCCCAGATTCAATACTCCTTGAAGACCAGTTCTCTCTGAGAGGAATTTGGGTTTGGAGAACTGTGGTACAGTAGCAGCTCTGGGATGTAGACAGAAACCAGTAGGATCTAGTTCCCAGCTGTCCTTTGTTTCCTGTGTCCTGATGGCTCTGCAAGGGTCCCTCTTGATCCAGTGAATTTGAACAGATATGGTTGTCTTGCCTGTGTGTGAAGGTATGTCGACTTTCCTGGAATACCAGCTCTCTCCCGGCACTATTTCAGTATGGAACCCGGTGTCACAGGATTCACTCCCTGGTCACCAAAAGAAACCAGAAGACCACTTCTCAGTCTATGTGTCCTGGTTATTCCAGCTAGGTCCCTCTGAGCATACAGGCTTGCCCACAGTCCTGCGAGGATAGCTTTCTCCCAGCATTTTTGTCTATGGAGCCCTTGTGGTCCACACAGAGGTCTTCTGCCACAGATGGAAACCAGAATGCTCCTTCTCCCGGCTGTTTCTCAGTCCCTGTGTCCCAGAGATTCTGGGCGAGTCTGGCCAAGCAGTGTTACCCACCTTATCCCCTCTCACCGGCTTTTCCACATTTCTGGGAGGCTAGATTTCTCCCAGCGCTATTTGGTTATGGAGCCCTGGTGGCCCAGGCAGAGGTCTCCCAACCACAGATCTAGAAGATACTCTCAATCTTTCACTAAAAATTTGTCCACTAGTTTTCATTCCTTACACTGCACATAGCTTCTCTTCAACTGTATTACTTCTAGTATTTATGAATGAAGAAAGACTTCTCTTTAAATCATACTCATTTTTTCTCTCTGCCTGTAGATCAGAGGAACCAGCCTTTTATGCTGGAAGGGATTTAAATGCTCAAAATGTTCTTTGTGGTGTTTTGCAATGTTCTTTTCCAAAAGAGCTTCCTACAAACTGAAAGACATTTGTTAGTTAGCTAAAGCATTGATTCAAACCATAGCAAGAAGGAACTGAGAGCTGAACAAACTTTCTGTGTAAGACATGAAAATTAGCACATAAAACACTTATTTCACTTGGATTCTGATTAAAGGATGCAGAGTCAATCAGTGATAATCTTCATCACTATTTTTGAGGCTATTAATATAAAGACAATTTGAAGAAAATACTAACACTATTTTATTTGTGTGCTTCTTGTACATAATCAAGTTTGTTGCAATGGAACAATAAAAGCCCCACTATTTTGGATCTAGAGTGAAAAACTTAATTTTTAAAAGTGTAAAGTTTAGGATATAATAAGTATATCAGCAATATATTGCACATCTATATTGTCACTGCTTTTGCAGAACTTGATGGCATAAAGAGAAAGAAAATAATTTTATATTTTGACTGCTCCTCTAGTGAGTCTTCTTCATTAGTGCTAGCTACATTCATAGACTCTTTTTCAGATATTTTCTTACATCTGGATGTTTCTACTATTTGACCAAAATATTCAAAAATCACGTAAGGTGCATATTTATGATATAATGATTATAGTTGGTTTTGTAATCTAATTTGATCCATAATGCTGGCTTACATATGTTTATTATTTATGGTATAACTCGATAAATAAATTTAAAAAGCAAAGTCTTGTTTTTAGCTATTCTGCAGTGGTCCAGGAAATTTTGGCTATGAATTTTTCAATTTCTGGGCTTTTGTAGAGTGTGGAGCAGAAGTTTTATTATTGCTTCCATCACTTTGCTTGTTATAAGTCTACTTAAATTATTAGTCTCATCTTGGTTTAATTTTGATGAATCAGGTATATCTTGAGAGTCATCCTGTTCTTTCTCATTTTCTAACAGTAGAATGTAGATTTTTGAAATATGTCTTCAAATTTTTCTAATTCCTTTGATATTTTTATATCTCCCTGTGATTCCTTAATGATGATAATTTGGATTTTCTTTTAGTTTATTTGATTAGGAGGAGTTATTTAATCTTTTTTTCTAATTGTCAAAGAATAATCTCCTCATATGTTTTTTTAGTGCATTGGTTTTATTTTGTTTTTATATTTTCTCATTCACATTTCTGACTTCTGCTCTAGTTTTGAGTTCTTCTTTGAAGAAATAAAATAAACAGCTGATTTGAAGCATATAAAAAGGGATTTCAAAATTTTAGATATGTCAGATAGGTGTCCAATTTCCTAAAAACTAATTATTATGTATTTCCAAGATAATGACATAATACTGTTTGAATGCACATGCAAATTATACCTTAAATTTACAGGATATTAAGTCTAGTAGCCAGGTGACTATTTAGTATTTTAATTATGAAATTCTTCATTTTTTACGTTAGTAGAGAATGCTATATCATTTCATGAATTTAATAAAAATCATCAGTATAAATGTCAGCAATGAAAGAAAACATTGTGTTTCTCTTGGGGGAAGTGAACCTGAACCAGTAAACCATAGATGACTATACTGGCGCAGAGGAACAATTAAACCACAGATGACAAGTGCTCATAGGAGGTTAGTTGGAAGAGCAGAAGGTGCTGGTATGACAGCCTCAGGTCAACATCAACGTTTCCATTTCTACGAACATGAAATAGAGATTCTCTTTCTCATTTGGGAGCTGTCCTGATCCACTCTTCTGTGTCTTCTGAAACCAGCCAGTTATTTCTTGTTATACATTGTTAGAATTAAAATAAAATATTCAGTTTATTTCTAGAATTTAAAGCAAAATAAATATTTCATTTTTATTGTAACTAGATTTTTTTTCAAACACTATAATCTGATTATGTTTCTCCTTTTGTCCAACTCCTCCCAGATCTTCCCCACTTCCCCATCCATCAAAATACACATATTTTGTTGTTCTTTTTATTAAAATCAAGCAGTCATCTAAAAATGAAAGAAAGAAAAACACAAAATAAATTAAAATAAAGGCTAACAAGTGAACAGAGAAATAAAGAGCCAAGGGGAAAGCAGAAGAAACACATTGGAAACACAGAAACAGCATAAAAACATAATATCAGAAATCATAATATACAAGCAAGACCCAGGAAGGTATATAAAATGCCCAGACAAAACATTACAAGACAAAATAACCTCCCAAAATTAATACCATCGAACTTATTTTGTGTTGGCTACACATGTAGCCTGGGCTTAAGAATGGTTTATATACCTAATGAGACTCCATTGAAGAAAAAGAAAAGAAAAGTTTTCATTTGCAAATGATTATCAAAGGAGATAGCTCCTGTGTTAGGTATTCTGCTTGTGTCCAATTTCAATCTTAGTACTGGGTCCCCATCAGAACCAAACCTGTGCAGGATCTGTGCACATTTCCATAGTCTCTCTGAGTACATACATGCATCAGTTCTACTATGTTTAGAAAGTCTTGTTTCTTTGGTGTCCTTCATCACCATCACCTTTGGCTCTTACAGTCTTCAACCTCCCCTGCTGAAGGGTTAGCAATTTAAAATATGATTCTAGCTGGGCAGTGGTGTCGCACGCCTTTAATCCCAGCACTTGGGAGGGAGAGGTAGGCGGATTTCTGAGTTCGAGGCCAGCCTGGTCTACAGAGTGAGTTCCAGGACAGCCAGGGCTATACAAAGAAACCCTGTCTCGAAAAACCAAAAAATAAAAAAAAATAAAAAAAAAATATGATTCTATATAATGCCATTAAATTGGATAGGAAGTTTAATAAAACATATTTTCAAATATTAGCCTCTATTTTTACAGAAATTATTCAATATTTGAGTATTTACTAATGGCTACTTCTTTTAAATAAAAAACAATAGTGCATAAAAATATTATTTCAGTAATTTCCAGTAATTGACATTCTTTTATTGACAAAATACAAAGTCCACAGATTCATATTTATCATGGGACATGATAACACTAATATTGTTTATATGTATGCACTCTACATTTCCAATACTAATTTTACTGTTTTATTAACTTGTATTCAGAATGTTCATTAAGAATATTAGCATGGAGGGGGATATCTTTTAAACTAAACACTTGCCCTTGAACTCAAAGGGATTCAGACCTCACAGATGGTGTGAAGCTGGAATTTTATATCTATGTAGGTGAAGAGTAGTAAATGGCCAAAATATCAAACTGTCTTGTGATAGTTATTAAAGGTTCTTTATATGGAAATCATGGGAAGATGCATATTGCATATGGAAAATTCCCTCCTTATAAAAACACAGACTATCATAAAACCACAGCAATACAGTTTTGAGTTACCTACTGTATCTTGTCAAACATATGCTTTCTCCTTAATATCTTAGATGTAGGAAATAAATTTGAATGTCTAGAATAGTCTCAGTGTTGTACTCAGAGTTCAAGACATGAACCATTTCTTCTAAGACTTGAATTTTTCATTATGTACACTTTATTATTTTTAATATTAGAGTAGCCAGGATAAGATAAATGTGTTGAAAACCTCTTTTGACCCAATTATGATAAGGGATTAATATCCATCAATTGTACTCAGAATACAATTCTATAAAGTATATATTAATTAAAATTGTCAGTGCTTTCTCGAAGAGAAAGCAGATTTTAGATGTTGAATATTTTCATGACTAACTTAAAGGTGTCAGTTCTCAGATGATGTGCTATAAAGGGAATGGATTCTACAGGCTCCTGGGAGTGACACAATTAGGAGATGTGGCCTTGTAGCAATAGTTGTGGCCTTATTGGAAGAAGTATGTCACTAGGGATAGTCTTTCAGGTTTCAGAAACTCAAGCCAGGCCCAGTGGCTCTCTTCATGCCAATCCAGATGTAGAAATCTTGGCTCCTTCTCCAGCACCATGTCTTCCTGAACACTGCCATGCTTCCTGCTACGATGATAATGCACTAACCCTCTGAACCTTTAAACTATTTCTAATGGAATGTTTTTCTTTATAAAAGTTGTCATTATCATGGTATTTCTTCATATAGCAACACAAAGCTAACAAAGACAGAAATTAGTCTTAGGGACTAATTATTGTGACAGCTCTGATCACGGGCTTCTTCTTAGTGGAATGTGCACTTTGAGACTTTAGATCAGGGTAGCAGTTGAACATTTTAAGAAAAAGTTATTGGACCATATTAGAAGATCCTTAGAAAACAACAGTACTGAGAGCAATATAGATTATAATGGCTTGGCTTAAGAAGTTTAAGAGGAGAACGTTATTTTATAGCCTATTTACTGTTCTTGCGATATATTGTCCAAAGAAATGGTCCTGAAGCTAAATTGAAGAGTTGTAGATTGACAGCATTGATCAAGTGATATTCAGACACCCTAGAGTTCACTGTGTTGTGTGTCTACTATTGGCCAGTCTTATGCAGATCTCTAAGAATAAGAAGCAAGCCGAGTAAAGAAAAAAAATGTAGAGTTTTAGGAGAAAAGGAGCACCGCACCAGGAAGGACAGTAGAGTCTTCTGCAGTGCTCAAGGAGCTGAGAAGTCTAAAGAAAAACCTGATTCTAGAAAGAGAATAAAGAGAGTGGTGTTTCAGGGCATGACTCTGCCCAGCTAAACATCTAATTTGTAAGTTTAACTTACAGAATAGAGCTGAGTGTGGTGGAACACACATTTAATCCTAGCATTCCAGAGGCAGAGGCAGATAGATCTCTGAGTTTGAGTCTAGACTGGTCTACAGAGCATGCTCTAGGACAGCTAATTTTAAGCAGTGAATGAAACCCGCAAACTCCAAAAGCTGGGAAAATGTATTTGAGCAAATGGGGCTATGGTCCAGACCCAGCAGACAGAAGAACTTGGCAGCTCCAGCCACCTGGTTCTGGTGTTAGAGTCAAGGATACAAGTAAGGGCAGATGCAATATACCTCAGTGACTGAGGAAAGATGCTGAGGCCAAGCACGTCAGGTGTGTGGTATGGAGGCCAGAGATGGCCTAAAACTGCTAAGGTAAGGCCTGGATTGCCTTGGAGACCCCAAGATGTTGGAGATGCCAGAGTCATAGGACACCGGCCAAGGAAAGCTGCTAACTGGGAGGGAGAGAGAGAAACGTGGCAGTCAACAAGGCTTTGGAGCTCTGAAGAGCACTTTGACATCAGCCATGGAGAAACAGAATTTTTTGTTTACTCTCCTGTTTTTTCAGGCTTGCTTTGGTTCAATATTCTCTTACTATGTTCTGTTTTCCTCCCTTTTGGAATGGTATTGTATATCCTGTGTGATTGTATATTGGGGATATAGTAACTGTTTTTGTTGTTGTTGTTGTTGTTTTTTCTTTTTCTTTTAAGGGGCTACAGTTAGTAAACGTGTTTCAGAAGAAACGTTATACTTAGGACCATTCAACAGTGCTGATTTTGGACTTTTGAAATTGGACTAACTCATTGTGCACTGTGATATGCTACAAGTCTATCAACACTAAGGAATGGAATGCGATAGTTTGAATGAAAATCTCCCATAGCATCATAGGCACTATTAAGAAGTATGGTTTTTAGGAGTAGCTGTAGCCTTGTTGGAAGAAGTATGTTAATGGGGGTGGGTTCTGAGGTTTCAGAAGTTCTAACAAGGCCCAGTGGCTCTTCTCTCTGTTTCTTGCAGATCCAGATGTAGAACGCTTGACTCTTTTCCTAACACCACATTTTCCTGTATGCCACCATGCTTCCCGTCATGACAATAATGGACTAAACCTCTAAGCTATCACTGAGCCCCAATTAAATATTTTTCTTTATATTAGTTGTCATTGTTGTGGTGTCTTTCACAACATTAGGACATTGTCTAAGACAGATGGAGAGGTAGAGTTTTTATCAATGGCTATATTCTGAGTCTTATGCATAACATAATGTGAGGTTAAAAAGATCTACTTCAATCAGGCTGTGCACAGAATAGAAAGGAAAGTTTATGTACTTCTGTCCTAAAAAATCTAAGTTAATTTAAGTTCATTGAATTTGAATTTTCTTTGCCTAATCTGTACAATGAAATATGTAGAAGAAGGAAATACACTCATTTCTTGGACCTCATGTGGAGTACAGGGATGGACACAATGTCATCCAGTACTACTTCCCACCCTATCTTTACAGACAGCTTTATCACAAAATTATTACTTTAAAAAATTAATATACCATATGACTACACACACACACGCACACACACACACGCACACACACACACACACACGCACATACACATATATATATATATATATGACTTATAATTCTGGTTTCTCTTCATTTAAAATCTTTTTATGTTTCTTTATCTTTAAAACATTGGGTCTAAATTCCAAACTACTTTAGCTATAGGTACCTCATCTGGCCCTAGGTACACTGTAGTGCATATATTAATTCTTAAAATTTTATTGCTCTGTGGAAGACTAGGGATCCACCTGTCTTCATCTTGTCAAACTCAGTTTTGGGGTTTGAGACCCATGAGACTTCCTTCACATTAATGCTGGGATCCAACCTGAGGTATGAATCCAAGCCTTCATGGTTGAACGTAACACTTTTCTGGATGGACCACTCCATAGCCCGTATTTTGCCTTTTAAGTAGTCTTCAACACATGGCATAGTGCCAATTACATTCATTCTGGATTTTCTCTGTTTAGTTAATTTTCTCCCAAAATTAGTAATATTAGTAATATTTAGCTTGTCATATTGTACCATGTAACAAAATGTTACTATAGAAGAAACTAGATAAAGAATATAGGACACATTATGCATTATTTCAGTTTTTTAGTCATTGAGTAGAGTTTTAGTAGGGTCATGGTATATAGCACAGTCTATTTGAAACTTACTATGTCAGGCTAGACTCAGCTTTGCTTTAATACTCTTTGTGTAAGAATTAGAGGTGTGTGCCAGCATGCCTAGCTTTCTTTATATATCATCCATGTGAATATAAGTGGTTCAAAAGAAATAATTTGATTTGCTGTATATGGGAGAGGATTCCAGTAGCTAAACCTGGAAAGGAGTCAAAGGCCAGATTGTGTCCAGATTGGGCACATATATCTGAATTAGTCTAGACTTTAGACTTCCTATTGTAAATGGAAAGGAAGTAAGAAAACATTTTAAAGAGACATAATTCATAATATAAAAACATGCATATTTGTGTTTTAATGCAATGTGTTAAGTTTTAGGAAATTAGTGTTCTAATTTAGTTACAGAAGGAAAAGCATGAACTAGAAATAAAAGACATTTTCTAAAGTACACCCCTAAGGCTTTCAGAATGGCTTTTAGATGTAGAACAGAAAATAGGTAGCAGAATGATGCAGTTGACAGGTTGCAAAATATAAACTATTGAATTGTTTTTCAAAGGAAAGCATTCCTTAGGGACAGCAGAGAGAGACAGGATCAGGGAGCATGGATGAACAGGAATCTGCCAGCATATTTATAAAACATGCCTGTTCCCCCTTTGCTATCAGCTCTTAAAATAATTTTTTTCCTCTTGCAATAATATTGGATGTAAAAGCAATAGCTTCCTCATAAGGTATAAGCTGTCTGTTGGCATGAATTGTCACTGAAATTGTCAGGGACAAGAGGAGCCAGCTGCTTAGTGAAGAAAGATACTTTTAAGTCTTTTTAAAAAATCTTAGAAATAATTCTGTATTTCTGCACTTCAGATCATGAGAATCCCCCAAGTATTTTATGCATGAAAATTTCTAACTTTCAGATACAGAATACCAGTTTCATGGGGTTGTTTTTTTTTTTCATATTTATCAGATGAATAAGCCAATGTACAGTTGCCAATTGGTTGTTTTTATAATTGTCCATTGACTAAAATATTCTAAATGTTTTCCAAAGTCTGAATTTGGTGCAGTGATAAATGTAGTCAGATATTCTCAGATGGAAACTATGCTTTTTCAATGCACTGTCTAAATGCATGAAATGGAAAACATGAGTTCTGGTGATATTATGGTGAGAGTCCAACCAGCTCTAACTGGTAGGAGAAGATAAATTGCCACTTGCTGCTTTTCTTGCTTTCAATTTGTATTCCCTTTAAATTGTAAATAACTGGGTAAGTATGATGCCACTATATTTCCTTGCCTGCCTATTTGAATTTTAAATGTATGTCAACCAGTACCTAAAATAGAGTGAAGAATTTTGGTTTCCATTTCAAACCACTTTATATGAGATGCAGAAACTCATACAGAAGAGCCTACAGTACTTTGCAATAGGAAGACAGGATTCATGGTGTCAGGAATGACAGAATGTTGTTCAGGCTGGGAAACCTGGTGGGTATTTTCATTTCCATTTGCTAGTGAAGCAGAAAAATCAACACGTTGTGTGTCAGAATATAATGAGGAATTACTCTGACAGTTTGAATTTTAACCATTGGTAAGGAGAGAAATACATGAAGTGGGCTGTCAGGGTGTGACTTCAGAAGGATAAGCCTGGTATAAAGTATGTGGGCAGTGTGCATTGTGATATTATCAGAAATAGAAAGGGCCATTTAGCCTGAACCACATGCCCTGTGGGGCATTGGAGCCTGTGAAATCTGAAGTCTGATGGCTGATTCTCAAGTCAGAAAAATAAAGAAAACCTTAAAGTTTTATCCTTGAACATTCTACCTTGCTTGGAATTTATAAAGATGGTAAAAATAGATTGGTGGGTGATAAAAAACAATGCTTGAAGTTCACACTGAGGTAGTCGATGATCTTTCATTTAAAAAGTACCTAGTGATAAGGCAATCCTAAACTTTGATGTTGACTCTATTTTCATATAAAGCAGAACCTTACATGTGTTTTTTTGTTTTGTTTTTTTTTACTAAGAGGATAATTAATATGAATTAGCACTTGTTTTGAAACATTTAAGAAAAGTTATTTTCTAAGTTTCAATATAACTTTTCTAAGTTTTAATATATTTTTAAAATTCATATTCTTGCACTATGGGATTGTTCATTTCACACTAGCTCAGCTCTTATGAATGAAACTGTATCAGGGAACATATTATAAAATTAAATAAAATCTTTTTCAATGTCACTTAAAATTCTACTTCTGAATTCTTCTCAGATCAAACTGTCGCAGTAGTAGACAATCTGCTCTAAACTCTCTAGTGGGTGCCACTTGCTTCTCACTACCTCCCCATTGGTGTGGATTCTTGAAACACACACACACACACACACACACACACACACACACACACAGACACACAGAGTCTTCTATTTTAATATGCCTTAAACAGCTCAATGGTTGAGCTACTCTCAAACTTCCTTGTTGTTAACACATCCCCTCTGATACTCCTAAATTACTGCTTATTCAAATCTAAAGTCTATCTTTGCTACCTAGACCCAAAGGGGACCGGGACGGGGTTGGGGCTGCCCTTCCCTGGCTCTTACAAGTCTGTATGCTCTTGCTTATCCAGCTCTCAAGCCTGATCTTTCTGCTTCCCCGACATGGCAGTAATAAATTTTTCCTCTTCCCTGGGTTCCCTTGCCTGGGAAATCTAAAGTTCTCTCTCTCTGCCATTGTCCCCTGGCAACTTTATTTACCAATTAGGTCCAACTGGGGGCAGGGACCCGCGGTGTCTTACCTACAGACATGCCAATTCCCGTGTAATTTGGGAACCCAATTAACACAATATAAGGAATAAACCAAATCCACAACATCAAATTATAATAATAATGATGCTATATTTGCTTCCAAATAACAAAAATTAGTGTATGTATAGATTCACACATTTTTTTTTTAAATAATATAGACTGTTGGCAAAACCCACATCTATCTGTAGAAAATGGCTTATAAATTGTTATTTAAGACTTGAAAGAACATTCTATATTGATGTATGTCAAATTTCAATGCAAACAATTCTAATTAAATAATAATAGTCAAATATCGCTGCAAATTGTTTACATTAGTTTAAGGGTTATGAATTTCTATAAATAATATTACAATAAATATGCAGAAGTGTTTGATTTTATACCATTTAATCCATCCTAATACATTCTTCTCTTTATTTGTAGTACTATTGTCTTAAATCCTACCATTCTTTATTAACTTGGAGTTTTCTTAATTTAAAATCAATTTAATTTTTAAATATTTATATTATTTTAAATTATGTATATGTGTATACATGCATATGAGTATGTGCTCAAGAGCATAGATGGGTTCCAGAACAGAATCTACATTCCCTAGAGTTGGAGTTACAAGCAGCTCCGAGCTGCTGACATGACACAGGACCTTTGCGAAAGCAGCCAGTGCTCTTAACTGCTAAACCACCCTTCTAGCCCCTAAAAACTGAGTAATCTTCATGTCACACAAAACACAGGTTTTATTTTTTAATTAGTGCAGTGAAATAGATTGCCATTTAATTTCATAATCCACATATTCTTGTGGCAATATGTTTTATATATTAATGGATTATTATTTTTAACTTGGAATGATGTTCTACTACTTTTAATATGTGTTTTATATCAATATTTGCACATGGAAGATAGAGAAATTTTTTTTGTATTTGTGCATTAAGTTTTAAAGTATATGTGTTAGTATATTGCTTCCTCAGTAGATAGGATAAGAAGAATCAGGTTTTGTTTTTGAAATTTGAAGGAAAAATTTGCGTTGAATTATAAGGGAATATTTTCCATTAACAAAAGAAGTAACATTTACTTATTTAATTAAATATTTGTAGAACTTATATAGTTTATTTTAGTGTATCATGCCTCTCATTTTGCTTATGAAATGTTGTTAATCATTTTTAAATATTTTAATAATTCTCTATTCAATGTGTTCTATTTAGAAGGTATTCTATAGTATGTTCTCAGAATGATTATTAAAAGATACTAAATTCCTTTAATTTTTTGAACATTTAAATCTTTTATACTTACTGCCATTTAATTCTCATATTATTTTACTTAAGTCTTATTTTTTTATTTTAATAATTGCAGAATCTAAAATCTGCAGTGACTAATTTATTCACTTGTCACACATTTAAAGTCACATACAGATCAAGACACGTGTCTTAGGTTGGCCTTGTTAGAGATTAAGATGTACAGCTGACTAGCAGAGACATTCAAACAACATCAGTGTTGAGTGAAATGCTGAGAACCCTCTCAGGGAACATTTCAAGTTGAATCACTTATAATTCCTCATGTTTGCCACAATAAGGAATTGGACATACTTAGCATACTGAAGGAATATTACTATTTGGATAATCAATAAAGCCATGATTGTTTCAACAAATTTCAAATGTGATAAACAATTGAGTATAACAGAAGACAACTGATCAGGGAATTATTCATATTAAAAGAAGAAACATTTTGTCAGTAAGTGATACCATTTAACAAAATTGTTTATGCTTGTAATGCTAGTGTAGTAGAAGGTTCCTCACAAAATAAAAATTGTCATTTTGATGTGTTTCTTCAAAAAGAAGCAAAGCAAAACAAACACCTAGGAAAAATCAGAACTATGTAAAATGATGTAGCAAAACCTATTGACCCATAAAAGCATCCCCTGCTTCTCACTGTTAGCAGTTACATCGTTTTATTCTCTTAATTCTGTGCTTGACTGTTTCTTTCTTGAAATGTTTGACTTTTAATGTTTTAAATAGGCCTTTCCAAACACACTAATGCATCTTCAGATCTCTTTCTAGGTATGCCATTTTTAAAAGATAACGTTTAGTGAAATAAAACATTATATTCTTCAGCTATTTCAAGCACATTGTCTGTGTTCCCACACCAGAATGCACAGCCTGTGAAGACTCCATTTTAGAGAACATTTTCCAAATAACTAAAACCACAAATTCTAATAAATGATATTCTGAGAATGCTTTTGTGAATCCTCTTTAAACAGGTAAAGAATGAGAATTCTATAAGAAATAATTTGCCTGATTTCCTAAACCAGTCTTACTCCCTACATTGAGCATGATACTGCCATTTGATGCTTCACTGCCTTTTGGAGAAAAGGTTTTCTTAGCTGTCTGTATTTATAAGCCACAAATTTTGCTAAGGACTCTAACTATAGTCATTTAATTTCAGATAATCAAATATATGTATCTATGACTTAGTTAAGTACCAGTTGTATACATGGAATACTAAACAGGCTAAACTTTCTTTGATAATAATTTACCAATCTATAAAATATATACATCTGTGGTGTTATCATGAAAATCTTACCTGGGTCTTTGTTATGGTAAATACAGTAAAGCAAAGAGACCTCTGAATTGCCATCATGACAAATGGCTGGAGTCTGAAGAATCAACATTGACAACTATCAGTAAGACAGAATAAGATCACTTATCATGTGTCCAGAAAAGTCATCCAAGTCACTAAGTTTCATGGCCTCTGACATACTTAATTCAAAGTCTTTACATTAATGTGAGTCTCTATTGTAACCCTCAATGGCCACTGGAAACTTCAACATATATCTAGCTACATTAACATATATCTAGCTATGTTTTGATGCTCAAATGAGTTAAATAAACAGCAGAAACCCTTTAAAATTATTTGAGTGGATACAAGACTTTCTTTTTCTAAGCTTGTTCTTTTGTTCTGCTATTTCAATAGTAAAATGAGTCTTTAAAAATTCTTTTAGGAAATGTAAATGGTTATGATTTACTGTCTTTATTTTGTGAGTAAATTTAGCCATTTCAAGTTCAAAGAACAATTTACTTTTGTTCTTTCGTTTCTGAAGTCAATTCTACCTCACAAAACCTATCATTTTATTACCTTTACAGTACAAAGTACAGTTATTTATTACTCTTTAAGTGCTTTAGAAAAACACAAATGTAGAAGCATATAAAATGAATTTTCTTGCTATATATTTTATTTTGTTAAAAAGTATATTCTTCAATTGTTATTTTTCATTATCGCTATTAAATCTATTGAGGTTTGCTATTATTTAATCTCCATTGTAATTATTTGTCTAATTTAACTCTGTAGTTTCATTTGTACCACTAATATTTATACATAATTTAATCACTTAGCTTTGGAACTGGGGAGATTGCTTAGTAGTTAAAACTATAAATCCTCAGTATAAATCTGAGGAATCTACACAGTCTGCTGCAGTCACATAAGTCTGTAAACCCAGTTCTGTGGGTGGGACTTAAAGAGGAAGACCACTGGGTACATGCTAGCTGCCTACTCTGATCCAGAGTCATTGAGAGACTCTTTCTCTAAAGAATATGTCAGAAATTACTGGATTAGGCTATTTATTATTGTTCATAGTCTTCTTCAGATATGTCACATGGGTACACCCACTTGTGAGTATAGAGCCTCCACCTTTACAGAAAACCCACACTCACACATTTGTACAGATAAATGGTTAATTACACAATGCTACCTAGATGTGTTTACTTTATCATTTTACCCAAACTAATAAATTCTTAACATTTGATTAACAAATTATCATATAACTTTAGCATCTTACTAAGATTCATTTTATTTTTAATTCTCTCTCATGTGTGTTTGTGTGTGTGTGTGTGTGTGTGCGCGCGTGCATGCACAGGGCCCATAGTGTATGAAGAATGCATCAGATTTTCTACAGCTCATTCTTAGCTGCATGGTTGTCCTGTGCAGAAGCAAAATACGCCTTTAATACCTCAGCTTTTATCTTTTTAATATGCAAATTAGATCATTTTTTTACACAATGATATTTCTCCAAGCCATTACATCACTTGATTTTATTGGAAAGTAGATCAAGTCTGTTTTGATAAATTTGATATGTGTGAGAAACTGAAAATTTAAACAGTAAATGCAACTACTACCTTTAACATAACTTACTTTTTGTACTACACAACTTGCAAAATTATTTTCTTGGTTGCCCTTTTCCTTAGAAAGGAAAGTAAATATAGTCTCTGAAGTATGTTCAATTCAAATTGTGCCGTTCTTTTAGAATGAAGGATAACCAGTGGGGAAATCGGTTTCTATGCCCGCCTACTTTGTAGGCTTTGGCAGTTCCACCATCCTTCTTTACAGATGCAAGGACACATTTTCTTTATTTCTCTGAAAAAATTATGTAGAACAGCACAAATATTGATGTTTTCATTGTTTACAAAGAGTGTGTTCCTTTCTAAGATCATCTTGGAAACTGATGAGACAAATAGAGGCAATAAAAACACCCTTCGTGTTCCCTGGGTGAGGAATGTGCTTGGGGGATATTGAATTATGTTTTTTTTTGTATTTTTCCCTTTCTTTACTTCAAGCACATAATTTATCTTAGCACTGCTTTGTTTGCAAAAGATCTGTTTATAGAAAACCAGAAATGAATTGTCCCTCTCCTCAGTTTCCTTGCTTTTTCTCTTGCAGTCTTCTCTCTTTCTCTCTTCCCTGGTTACAATCGTAAATAATTGTAGAAGTTGTGCTCAATATGGTAAATGGCTAAGATTGGACTGGGTAGTCAAATGGTCAAACAAAGATAGGAACAAATTTCCTAACTAACATAAGGAGAGTAAGATTGTCTAACCTACAGTCTCATACAGTACCAATACCTCTACCGGTTGATTTTATTTATGATGATATGCCAGGATAAAATTTAACATATAGACATCATTTATCTGAAACTATTTGGTAATCTTTAATGTGCAAGGATTTGGAGCTGTGTGTTTAAAATCTTTAGTATATGTGCCAATACTACTGGGCAGAATTTTTATAATGATAAAACCACGATTTCTTTGTGCTGTTCAATTCAGTAAGGGTAAGAATCCTGTAGTTTGCAGATAGTATATGTATCCAGGAGAGCAATAGACTGATATTTTTTGTTCTTTTTGTTAACTTACATACACTGGTTTAATAAATGAGGAGAAATAATCATAGCAATTGTCTATCACTTAATACATCAGCAATCTTCTTTTATGTTTCATGTATCACATTGTCAGTAGTATTCATAAAAGAGTTATGTACATTTTAAGTCTTTAAGAAATTATATTCACACATGTAGACTTCCTTTTATTTCATTTCTTATCCTTAAAAAAAGAATAAAGAGAGCAGAAAGATGTTCAGTGTGTAAAAGCACTTGCCTTAAGCTGAACTACTGTTCCATCCTGAAACTCACATGGAAGAAGGAGAAAGATATTTCACACAACTGCTCTCTGACTTCTAGACACATGCCATTGCCCCATGTTTTCTATGAACACACACAAATAAAAACTGTATTGATTAGTTTTACAAATAATAAACAGAAAAATGTTAATATAATTTTCTAATTTTATGTAAAATCTTTACTTAGAAAATTTATTATTTTATTACAGTTTTATTATGTCTGTTTGAAAGTAATCATTAAATACTGTCATATACCTTTCACATAAAATGTAGAAGAAGCAAAAGTTACGAGTCATAAGACTATATGAGTCACACCAGAATATTTTGTCAATCATTTCACTTGTATGTGCCAAATAATTGCCATTTTATATTATCAGTGTTTGGACCTGGAGCTGTTATTTGTTTGAAGGGAAATATCATAATCTAAAATAAATGATAAACATATTTATTGAGAGCATAAAATTTTCTTCATATTAGTAAGTTTAATTATATTATCGTCTAGTTGAATTTGTAACATTACTATAAATAATATGTTATTAAAGACTGACAAAAATTTCTAAGGTTAAATGGCAATGTTTACAGCTAATATCTCATAATGCTTTATTGTAACCTTTTGATAAGCGTGAATATAATTTTTAATTTAAACAATTTTGTGCACAGGTATGTGGGCACACTAGTACACATACAGAAACACACACACACACATACACACACACACACACACACACACACACACACACACACAAATACACACCTGGGAATTATCATGGGCTGTTGAAGATATGGAAGTCACAGTCCAAATTTAGAGAGTTGGTTTTCTCTTTAAAATTCTAATCACCCACCTTCGAAGCAAGGACCTTTGTCAGATGAGCTGTTCGTTTTAAAGCTTAATTTAAAAGTCTCAGAAGAAATACATTTCTCCATGAATATGCATAGACATACTTTTCTTCACTTTTATGATATTGTACTTTTGTAAACTATTCTGTCTAAATAAGAGTTAAGAGAAATTAAATTTACATATGTGATGATATTTATATTTATAATGGTAAAATTAATTTCAGACAATGTGGACTAGTACAAGCAAATACTTGATAGTAATTGCTATCTTTGAAAACTGAATTTGAATGCTAATCAACATGTTTGTCTTTTCTTTACAGGGAGAGAACTTGGTCAGCATCACTCTATTGTTATATTTTTACTGTTCACTGAAAGAGTTGTTTTTTCCTGGAAGACAAATGAGGAAAGAGAGGACCAGTGCTTTCCTCACCTTTTCTCCTTCCACGGCTGCTGTGATCCCTTATTTCCTGGGCTTGTTCACAGTTAGGATTCTTGTTCTGCCTTTCATTTCTTGATGAACATTATGATTACTTACAGCACCCTGTAATATATTAGACTGCGCTTGCAACAAATTATCACTGCAGATGATAATCTTGCAAATATTTTTTAAAAAACCCATACACACATATTAAAATTAGCCAGACTTTAAGTTTATATATCTCAAGGGCATCTACACAGCTAGAGTAGACATTTTTAATGAAAACTGTGAGGATTCACATTGAATTTGACACTTTTAATACCCAGTATATTTTTATTCACACTTCTTACAACTTAAAAGCAAAATCTATTATGGGGCTCTGTTCTGAGAAAATTATTTATCTGTATTGGTTAAGTTATTTTTAAATCCAGTTCTTCATAGATGTAGGACTAAGATCCATGCTTCTTGCTGGTTGTCAGGCAAGGACGGGCTTTGTGCTTAGAAGTTACCTGTTTAGCTGTTCTGTAGGAGGGGGCATTCTCTCCCATGCTTCATGTTACCAGCTCTCATGTTCTACCTGGAGCAAGTTTTCTGTTTACAACACTCAGGATATCACACTGAACATATGTGGACAATTTTGAAGAATTTAATTTACACTGGGCATATATGAACAACTCTGAGGATCCTATTTTAAGAAACATGTATTACTTACTGTTCTTGCTGGTGGGATAAAATGCCCTGACAAAAGAATCTCAAGGAAAAGAGAGCTTATTTTGGACCACAATTCTAGAACACAGTGGGAGCTCCAGACAGCATTTGTGATAGGGAGCAGGGAGATAAATATTAGATCATTTTCTCCTTTTATTCTGTCCTGACTCTTAGCCCATGTGATGTTGTTGATCCATTAGTGAGAAGGGCCTTTTCAACTCAATTCACCTGATCTAGATAATGTTTTCACAGGCATGCCTAGAGGCATGTCTTCTATACAATTCTAGATCCTGGCAAATTGACATGCCTTATTTACTATTCTTTTTTAATAATTAAGTTATTTATTTACCTTACATCCCAACTACAGCTTCCACTCCCTCTTCTCCTCCAAGTCCCTCCCTCTCACCTTCCCTATACTCTATGCACACATCCCCCCCTTCTCAGAAAAGGGAAACCCTCCCATGGATATAAATGAGCCTTGGTATATCAAGTTGCAACCCAGTTAGAGGAAACGGATCCAAAGGCAGGTAATGTAGTCAGAGATAGCCCCTGCTACCACTTTAGGAGTCCCACAGGAAGACCCAGTTGCACAACTGTCACATATATGTAGAAGGTCTATGCCCATCCCATGCACGATCTCTGGTTGACAGTTCTGTCTCCATGAGCCCCTTTGGGCCTAGGCTAGTTTATTCTATAGGATTTTTGTGGTGTCTTTGGCCCCTTTGGATCCTTGTCCTTCCTCTCTTCAACAGGATTCCCTAAGACCCACTTAATGTTTGTGAATCTCTGCATTAGTTTCCCTCAGCTAATGCTGGATAATCTCTCTTTGATAATCTATGCTAGAATCCTGTCTGTAACTATAGCAGAATAGCATTAATAGTGTTAGGGGTGGGCTTTCTCTCATCCCATTATTAACTATTGTTATATGTAATCATAAGTACACCTGCCATCTTGTTTGAAATGTAATACAAACGTGCATAGGACCTGGGCATTAGATTATGGACACATTTTCTGTCTATAACAAGTTTCCTGGCAGTCTTTCAGACACATTGCTTTTTCTCATGTTTTGTAGCAATGATGATAATTTTCCAGTGTCCCCATGAACTACTTTAAACTTAAATTTGCTGAGGACATGTAGGGAAACAATTTTCCTGTGCATCCCACCACTTCCTCCACCATACAGAATACAAGTTCACTACAAATTTCCTTCTTTAATGAACATCTTTAGAATGAAAAACAAAGGTGACAACAAAACTGTTTATCTTTCCCTAAAGATGTGTTCAGTGTCTAATGCCAATGAATACAGAGCAGGAGGGCCAGTGACATGCGCAACAAATACAATTAGTACCTACCTGAGATACATAGCACACTATGAGAGAAGTGCTTTGTATGTAAGATCATGACTTTAGTGGTTTTTTTCCATGTGACTGCCATTGTGCTCATTTTTACCGTATTATCTAAATTCTCAGTCGTCCTTAGGGAGAAGAAAAAGTCTCAGAGAAGTATAAGGTCCTGAGCATTCTAGAAAATTGAAATAGATAATAAAATATTTGAGGTTTACAGAGATTGCAAACTTTTTGAGGTAGATTTCTTTCCTTTGACCAATGGTCATTTTAGTAATCTCATAATTTAAGAATATATTAAAATCTATAGTTTATTCAAAATATGCCATAAAATAATTCACATTACTAATGCAGATGGATAAACAGATGGAGGAATACTACAATTACAAACAGGTCCATGTGTATTTGTAGGACATCTGTCTCTAAAAAAAAACCTTCAACCTCATATTTAGAAGATTCAGTAACATTATTCTCATTAAAGGGAGGTACATTATTTTCTTTATAGGTAGTTCATATTCATAGTTCTACAAAGGTACAAAGTACTTAGGCAAAACACATCAAAGAATGCCTTTGCATTTTCAAGCCTTTAGACAATCATTGCAACAATTTAGGGTAGTCCACAGGTACAAACATCATTAAAGGAACAAAGGAAAGAATTGGGTGAATAAAGCTAAACACAAATATTCAAAAAAGAGTCATCAGAGAGATGTGCAAAGATCTCTTGCTAGGCATGGATGAGTAAACAAGCTACCTGATTTCCCAGATACTGAAAAACAAGGGAGAGAAACAGTAATATAGGGATATGCAGGCAGATTATTGTTCAGAAAGACAATAGATGCTTGACACTGATTGATCAAAAGATATGAAGGTTATTTTAGAATATGTGTTAGGCATTCTTAAGATGTCCATGCAATTCAATCCACAAATTGGCACATATTTGAGAGTGAAAGGAGACAATTAGAAATTATACTGCTACCTTAGCCAGAGACTAGAACAATACTGAGAAAATCAGTAAAACAATGAAATGTAAGAACGTTCATATACTACAAAGGAATATAAATAATCAACAGTAACAAAAAGAAGTTAAGGGTTTTTTTTGTTGTTGTTGTTAAAAGAGTGAAATAAATAAAATAACGAAGAATTGTAAAGACTCTCCAGTCATAACATTAGAAGTCAAATTCATATTACATGTTGAAAGCAAAATGACAATAATAATATTGGAATTGCTACTATGGATTAAAGACTTACTAACATTCTCCAAATGTAGTCTAAAGGGAGCAAGCTGGCACATGATTGAGAGTTATCTTAAGAGTAAGGAGAAATGGTAATGACGAGTGGTTCTCAGAATTATAGGCATTCAAGAAGAAGAAGCAGGGATGATTTTGATGAACATGTTAATCAAAAGTACTTTTTTGGCAAAAAAGAAGAAGAGGAAGAGGAAGAGGAAGAGGAGGAAGAGGAAGAGGAAGAAGAAGAAGAAGAAGAAGAAGAAGAAGAAGAAGAAGAAGAAGA
>JADRCH010000006.1:606073-643437 GCA_019843965.1 Rhynchomys soricoides | reverse complement strand
GAAGAAGAAGAAGAAGAAGAAGAAGAAGAAGAAGAAGAAGAAGAAGAAAAAGAAGAAGAGGAAGAAGAGGAAGAAAAAAGAAACAGACAAACACAATGTGAGAGAGGATCTCCAAAGTTTCAGGAAAGTTGACAAAAATACTTACAGCCATTTAAGTTCTGAAACTCTTTATTTAATCACTAGGTGGGTAGGAAAATTATATAATACTTATAGAAAATTTAAAACTGAACATAAATTATGAATGTGTGTATGCACGCACACACATTACTTGGTCACACTGCAAAAAATTAAAAATGAAGTAAATGAATGAAGAATGGATGTAAAGGAAAATGCTTCCTCTAAAAATCTAAATGCTATTTAAAGACTCAGGAAATATACATTCCAAGTCTCACTTAAACCATCACTTTAAAAAGGGACTTTCTTTAAATGACTCAAAAATCAGGCTTCACAGGAGAGGCTGCCTGTTTAGTGTCAGAATTTGAAAAACTAAAGATCATTAAGGTATTTCTTTCAAGGTATTTTATAAAATATATGTATAGCAAAATGCATTTAAAAATCAGGGAAAAAATGATGCCATAATATAAATAACAGTTCTGTGAGCAAGGTTGAGGTGGTGCTTAAGGTTTGTTGAAGTCTAGTCTGGTACTATTTACGACAATGCTAATATTGGCTCCAGAGATCTGGTTGTACCCCCACGAGGAGATCCTCAGGGATGAGGACATCCTCATCTACACCAAGTGATGCTATGCAAATTTCTTCCTTAATTTAAAATCATTGGTTGAATCAAGATGTTCATAGGGTATAGCTGGGTGGAAGAGAGGTAGGTGGGGCTTTGGTTCCAGGCCCTGGAATCTGAGGCAGAGACCACAAGGAAGGAGATAGAGAGAAGAAGGAGGAAGATGATATGGGGATAGGTGTGAGAACAGGGCCATGATGTCCAACCAGTTCGAATAACAGCAGCCCAGGTAAAACATGACTGGTTATATCTCAGGGATATTGACAGAGAACTAGAGAAACTAGCATAGAGGGTAGATATTAGCCCAGCTCTAATGCTTTTAAGGCTTTTTATAAATATAAAGATTTTGTTTCTTTTATTTGGGAACTAAATGATCAAAGGTGGTATAAAAACACTTGATTAATGTTCAACACAGTAAGTGTTCACTATTAGTAGAAAAGACTTGAGTGAATTAGTGTGGTATAAGACAAAGCTTGATATTTTAAAAACATAGTTTATTCTCAAAAGCTAAAAAGTCAGGTGATTTGCAAGACACTATGGAAAAGTCAGAATGAGTTAAAACTTGGTGTCTGATTTAGAGACTGTAGAAAATTTGATGCCATGAATTTCCTGAAGCAGGTGACTTTAGAAGCCATTGTGGATGAAAGTGCCAAAGGTGTCTTTGGCACGGCATTAGTGGTTAGAAGATGAGAGAGAACTTAGGAAGGCTCTGACAATGTCTCCAGAATATTTCACAAAGCCTTGATAGTCCCTGTAGTGACTATTTGTGATTGTCAACTTGGCTATATCTGGAGTGAATTACAATCCAGAATTAGAAGGCTCACCTGTGATCTAGATATTGAGTCTGGAAGACGCAAATTTCGGGTGTGGTGGTATGCACACCTTTAATCTGGGCCACACCTGCTGCTGGAGACCTACATAAGGACATTGGAAGAAGATTCAATCTTCTTCACTTTCGAGCCTTGTGGGACTAAGCAACTGCTAGATCCTTGGGTTTTCATTCACAGCTACTGCTGACCATTGTTGGGGAGTTTGACTACAGACTGTAAGTCATTAACAAATTGCTTACTATATAGAGACTGCCTATAAGTTCTGTGACTCTAGAGAACCCTGACTAATACAGTCCCTAATTGAAATAAGATGGCTAGAGTAGTTGAAGGAAAAACAAAGCAAAACAAAAACAAAACAAAACAAAAAACAAATAGAGGCAGACAGTTTTAGGTAGGGAAGAGGTGGAATGGCTCTTACATTTCTCATTGGAAATGTGCTTTCAGTTAGTAAAATAGGTAGCTAACACATATGCAGGGATAATTCCAATATATATATATATATCCTCAAGGGAACTGGTGATGAATTCATACTTTGAATCCGAAAATCTGACACTAAAATATTTTAATACCACAGTATTTAATACCACAGTAGATTTTCATTTGGATTTATTTTCATTTACCAAGATAATTTTAACACAGCAATATCTAGAAGAAAATGTGTGTCAAGTGTTTATTGGACTTTAGTACAGAGCACTGAGCTCAAGGTATGACATGGGTAAAATTAGTATAAATATGTTATTTAGAATTATTTAAATACATAGTGAACTGTAGCAAACAGTATTTATTCACAGTGGATATAGACTAAAAGGAATGCAAATCTATTTAATCAATTAAAAAGTTACTTTAATGAGTATATAAAATAAAACATTAGGTAATTGATATTTATTCATTGTACAATATTCAAAGTTAAACATATATAACTCGTAAGCATTCATTCATATGTGATGCAATTATTCTAAATAATTTATTCCAGTGTATTAGTAAGAAGCATATAACTTATACAATCTGAACAGATGTGGCTTACTCTAAGTTAAAATCTACTGTACATGACTTAGTTACTGGGACAAGCTTAAACACTTTAATCTACTTCAAATTGACTTCATATAATATGACTTGAAATAATGATGAATTTTGATCTACATGTGTATACTCAATTTTCTCTGCACTGTTTATTGAAAACTGTCCTTTCTCCAATTCATATTCTTATCATCTTGATTGAAGATCGGTTTGCTGTATTATGTCAATGAACAAATGGGTTGTTTATCCTATGCAAGTTGGAAATCAGATGTGAACTAGTTTTGAAGTAACAGGATAATGAAAGCTTTTCAACAAATATTCAAACCATCTAGCTAGTCCACAGAAAGTAGCCCCATTTAGATGACCAGAAGGAAGAGGAGCTGGATACCTCAAAGGCAGAGTAGTCCCGAGATTTCACTGCTTAGAGTTTGTTCACTTTGAGATCCTTTTATCTTTCTGTCCTCCCACACAGATAATAGACTAGAGCACCGTTTCTCCACCTGTGGGTGGTAAACCCCACGGGTGCCACACATCAGATATCTTGCATATCAGATAGTACATTATAAATCATAAGAGTAGCAAAGTTACAAATATAAAGTAGTGATAAAATAAAAGCATGGTTGGGAGTCACAGCAACATGAGGATATGTATCAAAGCTTCAGAGCATTAGGAAGGTTTAGAAACACTGGACTAGAGCTTCAGATGCATATTAGGTCTTCATGTTTTTTCTATATATCATGTCATGCTAGTATTTTAATTCTCCACTTAAGGTTGTGTAGGTGATGATGAGAATAATGATATTCTCCTGGTTGATTTTCTTTTATTCTCATGTAATAACTCAGGAGAAGCCAGTCTCCCTTAGAAGACCAGTGCACAGGTTTAGACCATTGCCCTTTGTGCTAGTCTATGCCTGATAATGATAAAAACAATAATATAAGCCTTGCCTTTCTGAGGTAAAGGTGTAGAATAAAAGAAATACATATTCTGAATACATTAATTACTTCTGGAAAGTACTAGGGCAGCAGTTATTCCTTGACCAGCTAGTTCCCCAAACAATCACAGAAAGACATGTTAATATTTTAAAGCTTAGGAATTAGTCGGGCAGACTCTAATTTAACTCAGACACCTAGCCCTATCCCGCCATAGAGCTATCTAGTAGTCACATCTGTCTCCCCTGATATCATCTGGCGAATGTACCTCCCCCTTTCTTCTTCTCAGAGTTCCTTTCTCCCCAACAGGAAGCTCTTTCCACGTCCCGTCTAGCTAATTGGGTATCAGAATTCTATTAAAGCCAATCCGAATTCCTTGGGTAGGTGAGGAAGGATGGAGATACAAATTTACATATCTTGCCCCAACATGCAGGACTTTACTTAGCTTTTGAGTAGATTTGAAGGCACTATATGTAACTGGCCTGCTTACAAGTTGTGTTTGTTATTCCTGACATTGATCTTCATCACAACAAGCCAGATCCTGAGTTCCAAGGCAAAGTCTGATACTTGCTTTGTATTGGATTTTATAATTCAGTGAATGGAGTCATATTGTTTATTATTGTAGAGTTGGTAAAATAATGTGAGAATTTTTTTTTTTTTTTTGGTCAACAAGCTAATGGTGGCTTAATTTTCACACAGTTCTCCCAGAAGGGCATATAGGTTCAACCATAATTGTCCTGGTTCAGAATCTCTAAGGTCTAGATTTTATATTCTTTTCCATTTCCTCTAGCAGGAAGCACATGTCTCCATTTCTGCTTCATGGGTACTAATAGAGACTATTCTTTCCTTCCTGCCTTCTTCAACATGCCATCTTATTATTATGGGAAACAAGAATAGTGTGGTATGTTATGTTTTCTAAGCTCAGATTTGGCTGCTTTTCATCCTCTGCCTCATTCTGTCTTTGCTTGTGTCTGTCTTGTTGCCTGTGCAACTAGTCTCTGCACAACTTCCTGGTAAAACTGCCATACCACTCACTCCTCTCCCTGTCCTGCTCCATAGTCACCTCTTTTTCCTATCCCGTTCTCTTAAGAGTTGGGCATATCTTATTGCTGACTCATTCTCTCATGTCTTTCTCTGATTTGTCACATTGTCTGCTCCTCTGTTACATATCACTTTGTGCCTCCTAACTAACTTTACCTTCATTGTTTGGGATTAAAGGTGTATATCTAGGGTGTGTCTGTATTCCAGCAAAATCATACTATAATCCAGGATGTGTCAGCATTCTAACTGGATTATATAGACCTAGAAGGTCTTGGAAGTAATCCCTTGCCAGAGCAGCCATATTTCTGGATTAAAATTCTACTACATAAGATTATGTAATTATATTTTTATTTCAAAAAATTAAAAATGAAAACAATGTTGCAATATAATTTTTAGGTAGCTTTTTAGATATTTATTTTATGTTCATTATATGTATGTGAGTCTTATCCCCACATTTATGTTTGTGTGCCACATGTATGCAATGTCCATAGAGGACAGAAATGATATCAGATATCCCATAATTAAATTTACAGACAGCTGTGAACCAACCTGTAGGGGATGAGATTAAAAACCAGGTCTTCTGGAAGAGCAGCCAATGAGTTAACTTAGCCACTGAGTTAACTCTCTATCACATGGATTATTACTTGAGTTTCATATGCTTGTGAAATTTCTGTATTTAGCTAAGAGTAGACATTTTTGAGTACTTTTCTGGCTGTGGAGGCACAAGCCATATTCCCAGCAAGTAAAATTGAAGTCAGGGAAATCAGGAGTTCATGGTCTTTGTTGACTGTATAAGAAGTTGGTGGCCAGCTTATACTCGAGATTCTGTAAAAAATAATTAATTAAAAGTTAATTAATAAATAGATTAATAAGTAAATGAATAAATATGGTTTGTATAAGGATTTTTTATGAAACGTGTATTTCATACTATTGAGAATTTCTTCAGTGATATTTGGGGAAAAACTCCAACTTTATATGAAAACAATACGCTGCTTTATTCCTGTCAACCTGAAGATTAGTTCTGTTCTCCACTACTTTACCAAGGTAAACTTATCTGATAAATAAAAATAACATCTGGATTGCAGAACACTCATGTATATGTTCATATATCTGTCTTTTTATCTACCATCTAATACACTTGAATTTATAGAGTATGTAATGCATGGTTCAGAAAATCATCTCATTAAATTGATTTTTGTGTTAATTTCCATTCCTGTTTCAAATAGGGAGGGATATCCAAGTAAGGAACAAAAAGTACTGCTGGTTTTCAGTTGCAGGCAAAGCTTTGATATCTATGCCTCAAAAGCATTAGTTGTTCTGACAGAGGAGCCTGCGGTCAGAACATGGGAAAAGTGACAGGCACTGTGAGGTCCCCTTTTCTTTCCTAAACATCATTCTCCAGCTATAAATCTACCCTCCAGGGCTCTTTTATTTCAATTACTATGAATGAACTACAAAGTGTTGTGATTCAAGACCACTTCATCTTGAAATTTAAAAGAACGGTGACTCTTTTTAGTTTGACACTGATGAAAATAACACCTTATATGCACTCACAACATTTTTTACCTCTTCTATGAAGTGATTATCATGTTTCAAAGATTCTTGGTCTAACATGCCATGCTCAGTAAAATATCTTAAATTGTACATGTAATTTTTAAAAAGGAAAGGAAAGCACAACTCCATTTTTGTCAACTCTTGTTCACAAAATTTACAATACTTTAACAACACACAGTTCAAAATCAATATTAAGGCAAATAAAGTAAATATTTACTGAATTCAAAATAAACTGTCTTAAGATTTTGTGCTGTGAGAGGAGCTTATTTTAGTAGAACTCTCATTTCAAGGGAGGGCTTAATTCCCAGTTATATCCACATGTAAAGTATGTATAAATATATAGGCAATTCTGGAGAACTGGAAAGTTATCACTAGAAACACTTTCTAAAATAAATATGTCATTTGGATTACCTTATGTTCACAATAATTGTTATTTTTATTACATTTATTTATTTACACGTCTTTGCATGCATGCCATGTCTAATGTGTGAAGGTCTTCTAAACAAGGAGAAAATAAGCTTATACACTTTCTCCTTGTATGATGTGTTGCCTGGAATTGGAACCCAAAATATTAAGCTTGGCTCTAAACACCACTACCTGCTGAGCCACTTCCTGACCCTACAATTATTATAATTGTATTTTTCCCTCATTTCATTTAAATTGATTTTAATTATTGGCTATTTTAGAAGAATACCTTTATGAAATGTTAGATAAATATTTTTGTTATTGTTATCTGATGAAAAAATGTTGAGGGAATTTCATCTCTATCATAATGGATGGAATTCTAGACAGAACCTATTGAAAGCAAAGGCATTTGTGACAGTCGAAACCTCTTAAAGGATTACACAGAAAATTAGAAGATAATTTTCTCTTACAATTTCATAATAGTACTCTTGCTGAAGCTGAAGCTGAGGTTAAAGTAACCTTGGATCTTATTGTTTATATGACAAGAATGGAGCAACCCTATGGTACAGTACTTGAAAAAATGGCGAGGCTGATTTTATGAATTATTAGGAAAGGAACTAAATTTAGTATTATCCCATCCTTTCCAGTGACATTTATTTACAATGGCTCCTAACGCTTTGGTGACTGGGATCTTAGTTCTGAAAAGCTTTATAAAATTGTGAAACGTTAACAACATAGTCTTAAAATTTAATCTTTCCATTGGCCTTTGCTTACTTTATAAATCACTTCTTGCACCGAAAATCTTGTTATGTCTCAACGAATATATTGCACTAAAAATGAAGTACTATGAAAGAGGAAGAAGTGGCAAAGTCCTGCAGTATTTGATGTCGTGCAGTATTTGACGTCCTGCAGTATTTGACGTCCTGCAGTATTTGACATTGCATGTGTGTATTGTTAAGGGAAGAAAACCTTTATTTAGGTTAAGAACAATTTTATTTAATCCTCCTAATGTACATTTAGTAGAACTTTATGTTATTATATTTAAGAATAAATTTTGGTCAAATTAGGTTTCTTCACTTTTCTCCTGGTCATAAATCTGCTCCTTTGTCTATAAATTATAGTGGATGAAGTGTTCCTTGTCATTTTAAATAGAAGAATATGTTCTTATAAATTTATAGCAGTTTTAATACAAGGAAGGAATAAAGCAGCACTCTTAACTGGATTTGTAACTCACAACTAAAAGTCTATTGCCTGGCAAATTGGTGTATGGCTGTGGTCCCAGGCACCTGGGAGGCTTAGGCAGGTAGATAACTTGAGCTCAGGAGTTCTGGGCTTTACTGTGCCATGTCCACTGTGTGTCTGATCTACATTCAACATCTGTGTCTATGTAGTGACTTCAGGGTTTGGAGAGACACCAGGCTGCCTAAGGAGAACTGAAGTAGCCCAAGTCACATGACAGTGTAAACATTGATTATTTTACTCATTAACTGAAAAGCCAAATGAATTTCAAATTAAAATAAACTGTGGAACTTTTGCTTCCTGCTCAGATTATGTAACTAATCTTAGCCTATGCCTAAACAAATGAACAGTAGCAATATCAACAACATTTGAAACAATTGATCAAATTCTGTAATGACTGAAGCCATTTTTGCTGAGAGAATAGTGCAGGATCAGTTAAAGGAGGATGTCAAGTCTGAAGGACTCGATGAAATGGCTGTTTAGAACCAAAGAAGACTAAAGCAGCTGCTGTTCACCAAATAAGAGCCCTGAAAAGAAAATGTGTTGAGAAATGTGAGAATGTTCTTGGCTTCAGCTTATTAACATGAAAAAGCTATTTAGAAGTAGAGGACATCAACTCACAAAGCTGAGGGAAGACTTGTCTCTCATGGGATTGAAAAGGTTCATTTAAGACCATGGGGCCTAGTGCTAAGAACCTAGAGCAGTCTCTTCTCAGTGGTGGAGACTGCTAATCATTAAGCCATTTTTTGTGTGTGTCCTAAAAAGTTTCTAAAAAACAATCCAATTAAAACTGTCACTAAACAAATTAACTACATTCTAGGGCATATATGATTTATTGAAGTCTGGATACTATCAGTGAGGGAAAAGATGTGAATCAGACCTTGGATGTGTGCAATGTTAAAAATGAGAGTACCGTGTAACTAGTAAGCTACACCTCACAATAGCTCATATGCAATTAAGCATGCCAGTCATGACAAGTTGCTAGAAAATATAGTATAGAGCAAAAGTAAAAATTGATCAGCTGGAAATGGCTTAGAACTGTCATAAATATCAGACAAAACCAAGTTCTTTGAAATATCCCCACAATATTTTTAAAATATTGGGTAGTAAGAAAGGGAAATTAAATAGCATTAGAATCTGCATTAGAAAAGATTCAAGAACTCAAATGAAAGCACAAACCAGTCACAAAAGGAAAAAAAAATAAAAGATAAGTAGAAGTAAAGAAAAGATTGAAGATCAGTGTGAAAAATAAATGAATCAAAAAATAAAAAAAGATAAGTTAATATAAAAGAAAGCTTCAGTAAAAGATGATAAAATTGGTCATATTTAATATGACTAATCAGAGAATAGTCTGGAGAGATGGCTCAAAGGAGCACTGGCTGCCTTTCGAAAGGACATAGGTTCAATTCCCAGCACCCACATGGAGGCATGTACCAATCTACAACTCCAGTTACAGTAAACCCAATGCCTTCTGGCATCTATAGGCACCAGTCTTTCATTTGGCAGACAGACATACAAGTAAACAAAACTGGCACAAATAATAAAAAACAAAAACAAACAAACAAAAAAACTAAAAATAAATGAAAAAAATCAGAAAAAAAATCCAAGGAAACACCAAATTAATTCTATGGACCAAACATATAATGGTAGTTTAGCTTTTCAAATTTATGAAAAATAATATACTTTAGCAAACCAGATCACTTACAATATCAAAGGTAAAAGAATTGGAATTCAACAATTGAATACAAATTAGTATAGTAGCAGAAAATTAAGATTAGAGGAAGGTCAACAAATTAAAACAAAATAAAATAATGAACTAAAAGTTTTGCTTGAGGCATATGCTATCAATGTTTTTAAAGAAAAATAAAAATAAGTGATTTGTCTTCAAGAGTAACTTTTTAAATTTTATATTTAATAGAGTGACTTTTGTAGTTAATTTTTTCCTAATAGCTAATTAACTATAGGAGAAAGTAGTTGAATTAGTAGGTAATTATCTACAAATGGTAGAAGGAAGCAATTTATAGGAAACGAAAGTATGACTACACTATGACTAATTATCTCCTGAAAGAATATTCTAGTCAAGAAATAATGGACTAATAACTTGATAGCAGTTTGAGAATATAGAATTTTATCCACCAATAACTCTCATTGTGAGGAATGTAGAAAATAAATACAATCCACAAAGGAGAAGATTCAAATAAAATGATTATTCAAATTCTTTCATCCAAAATATGGCATGAAGATATTTACTATTGCAAATAAGAATTAGCCTAAAAGGATAGTGATTTTAGAGATGGCTGTGCTTCTCTAAGTGTGAACAGTGAAGAATAAATAACTGAAGTGTGTCATGAGTACTGAGTGGAACTGGAATTGATACAAATTGTTGATCTGTGGCTGCTAAACAAAGTCAGTACTACCTTAGTAATGTAAAGCAGAAAATTTCATTGTGTTTATAATTGAGATCTCTAACAAGACTCCATAAGCTCCACTTTCCAACCAGGATGATTTCTTTTGGTTGATGTAGAAATTGCTTCCTCCTTTTCCCTGCTTTGTAGGCTGTGGAGATTTCGTTACTCCTGAGTCTTTCATATATCTGCTCTGGTACTCTAACCATTGCCCAGTCCTCTCCTATGCCTCTCAGCTTCCCACTCTTATTTGAAGGACACATGTGGTTACATTGGTGTCAATGTAACATTTTTATCATAAAATTCTCACATGAGAAAATCTGTTTCATCAAGTCAACAAATTCACCCACTTCATCTCCAGATTTATGCATCATTCTGGGGATCAGAGTGCTTGCTAGCAGCTCCAGGGACATCAGTCTACATGCTTACAAAAAGTAGTAAGACCTAGACTGCAATGTAAGAAGAGTAGATTAGTTGAGTACAAAGGTATTGAGGTGTTATGTTCTCTCGACGGAGAACACATGTATTATTTATTAACAGAAACATTCATAAATCCAGTTTGTTAAGAAATAAGAATGCTAAACATGACATGTAGTATGAAAAACAGTGGCAATTGTGAAAGAATTTTTGGAATTAACTAATGTAAATGAGAAGAGTGACAAGATAGAAAGCAAAGTAATGCAGGACTTTTACTTTAAAAAATTGAATACATCAGATAACTTATCAATGATATAAGTATAAAATAACAAAATACCAAGTAATATCAGATACATTTACATATAATTAAAAAACAGTTCTTTGGGAGTTTGAGGCAGGAGTGTATGAGGTTATATGAGGTGGAGTCCAGTTTCTTATAGGAAACTCACCTTAAGGAAAAATCCAACTCATTTCATATAGGAAACTTTAAAATATATGAAATCTAAGTTCTAAGAATAAAGCAATGATTTAATTAGACTAGTAAGTTACTTCTGTATTGATTTTGTCATGTTGAATTTTGTTTACTTGTCAAAATGTGAGATGGTCAAATTGTTGTAGATTTATAATGAACTTGAAAATAAGGTAGTGTTACAGAGCCTGATTTTCTTCTGCATCTCTACAATTAGCTGAGCTAAATAAACATAATAATAATTTATTAAAATTATTTTATTTATGATCCAGCCACCCTCCTCAATCCCCCCTCAGTTCCTCATCCCATTCCTTCTCCCACTTGCCTCTAAGAGGGTGTTTCCCTCCTCTCCACCAAGCCTCCCACTTCCCTGTGGTCTCAAGCCTCTCCAGGATTAGGCACATTTTCTCCCATTGATGGCAAACTAGGCAGTTCTCAAGGGAGTGGGGGATAGCGGGAAAGGGGTTTCAGACAAGCCTGTGTATGCTACCTGTTTGGTGGCTCAGTCTCTGGGAGCTCCCTGGGGTCCCAGTTAGTTGAGTCTGCTGGTCTTCCTATGGGATTGCCCTCCCCTTCAGCTTTTTCAATCATTCCCCTAATTCAGCCATCAGGGTCCCTGACTTCAGTACAATGGTTGGGTTTAGGTGTCTGTTTCTGTTTCGGTCAGCTGCTGGTAGGGCCTCTCAGAAGACAGCCATGCTAGGCTCCTGTCTGTAAGCAATGTAGGAGTGTTTCCCCTTCTCTATATCCTCGCCAACATTTGCTATCACCTGAGTTTTTGATGTTAGCCATTCTGATTGCTGTTAGGGTAGAATCTCAGGGTCGTTTTGATTTGCATTTCCCTGATCACTAAGGACTTTGAATATTTCTTTAAGTGCTTCTCAACCATTCAATATTCTTCTGTTGTGAATTATCAGTTTAGCTCTATACTTTTATTTATTTATTTATTTATTTTTGGCTGGGTTGTTTCTTTGGAGGTTAGTTTATTGAGTTCTTTATATATTTAGGATAAAAGCCCTCTATCAGATGTAGGGTTAGTGAAGATGTTTTTTCCCTATCTTTAGGTTGCTGATTTGCCCTATTGATGGTATCTTTCGCCTTACAGAAGCTTTTCAGTTTCTTGAGGTCCTATTTATTACTTGTTGATCTTAGAGCCTGAGCCATCGGTGTTCTATTCAGGAAATTTCCCCTTGTTTCAATGAGTTCGAGGCTCTTTCCTACTTTCTCTTCTATTACATTCAGTGTATCTGGTTTTATGTTGAGTTCCTTGATCAATTTAGACTTCAGATTTGTGCAAGGTGATAAATATGGGTCTATTTTCATTCCTCTACTTAAAGACCAAGAGTTAGATAGACCAGCCCCATTTATTGGAAATGTTTTCTTTTTTCCACTGTATGTTTTTGGCTTCTTTTTCAAAGATCAAGTATCCGTAGATGTATGGGTTAATTTCTGGGTCTTTGATTCTATTCCATTGATCGACCTGTCTGTCTCTGTACCAATACCATGTGATATTCATCACTATTGCTTTGTAGTACAGTTTGAGTCAGGGATGGTGATTCTATCAAAAGATCCTTTATTATTGAGAATTGTTTTATATATCCTGTTCTTTGTTTTTCCATATGAGATGGAGAATTGCTTTTTCCATCTCTGTGAAAAATTGTGTTGGAAATATGATGAGGATTGCACTGAATTTGTATATTGCTTTTAGTAAGATGGCCATCTTCACTATTTTAATCCTACCAATCAATGAGCATGGGAGATCTTTGCATCTTCTGAGGTCTTCTTCAATTTCATTTTTCAGGGACTTGAAGTTCATGTCATACAGATCATGCACTTCCTTGGTCAGAGTTATACCAAGGAATTGTATACTATTTGCGGCTATTGTGAATGTGTTCTTTCCCTAATTTCTTTTTCAATCTGTTTATCATTTGTATAAAGGAGGGCTACTGATTTGTTTGAGCTAATTTTATATCCTGCTGCTTTGCTGAAGTTGTTTATCAGCTGTAGTCATTCTGGTGCAGTTTTCAAAAACCCTCCATGAAAGCAATTCTTCCTCAAAAGACATGAAATTAGGATGGGAGTTTTGCAGATGTAAATGCTTAGGATTTTTTTGGGAGGAGATAAACCAAACCAAACCAATCCAAACAAACAAAAATCACAGAACATCCCCAATATGGTTGGAGTGTGTGTGTGTATAATTGTAAAAGGTGTTTTTGTCTATCACTCTTGACCTTACTTTTGAGGAATGGTCTCCCATTGAACCCGGTGTTCACTGGTTTGCCTACACTGGGAGCTCCAGTACCTACTTCTTTTTGCTGTTCCTCCTACCCCACCAAAGCAGAGTGAAATAACCATGCCTGGCTTTTCTTGGGTGTATCTGTACTTAGGACTTCACACTCCGCCAGTGCGCTGTCGCCCCAACTCTGGAGCCTTTTTTTTTTTTAATATGAAAAAAATCACATCAATGAAATTCTTGTATCCCATGCATCAGGCCAGCTCATTATGCAAAGTCTTTGGTGGCTACAGATGAAATGAGTAAGGTCTCTGCTGTAAGGAGCTGTTGGACCATGGCTGTCATTTTTTCCGTTTGTGGGAAAGGGCGCTGTCCTGCTTACAGCCTTTAAAATTATGTAGAAAGCTCAAGAGAATATATTTACACTTCAAGGTGGTTGTTTATTTCATTTTGTGTATTCATTAGGAAGTTTAAAAATCTATCTTCAAATCATGTTGTGATACAGAACTCAGTCTTGAATAGTGAAGTATCTATATGTTCTTACCTTCTTAAATCTTTTGGCAAAATCATGGCTCTGGTCTTTTGCCTTGAAACAGAGGAAAACACTAGAATATTCTAGATCATCTGTGGACTTGTGCCCAGAGTCTGTATTAGTAATTCCAAATATCAAGAATACTTAGGTTGAGGGTGCTAAGAGCTCACTTTTGGCCCCTCTCCCATTTTGCAACTTTAATATTTGCAGTATAGCTATGGGTCTGATGAATGGGTCCTGAGTTATTTACCACAGTCAGAATATTCATACTGTTCTTTTGTGACAGGCTATCTTTTATTGAATCTTAATAGTAAAAGTTGCAAACAGCTAGGCAAAAATATTCCAAAAGTTGGAGACCTTTCCTCCTGAATTCCCAAACTATAAGCCTAAAATGACACAAGTTCTTGGAAATATCAGGCAAATTCCTTTGTTAGTCATGTACATTCTGCAATCCATGGGGTTGAAGTTTTAGTCAATTTACTGAACAGTCAAGTTTACATGAGTACACATTTCTGTCACCCATGCATCTGATATTTCGAGATTTCTTTCAATTTGCTTGAAGATGTTAACTTTAAATACTAACACAATTCATTATAGTCTCCTCCCAAGTCTGAGTGTAAGGCATGCTATCTGGTAGATATATTGGTATGTTCAGTGCCAAGGGAAAAACAGCTAAAATTTAAAGCTCAGGGGATGATGCTTATGTCTTCCATTTCTGTGAAGAGCTGGAGAGACAAGGGGTGGAGAATAGGATGTTCGCAGTCAAGAGAGGAGAAATGGAGGGCAACTGTTCTGGGAGTTAATTTAAAAGTACTCCTGCTGGGATTAAGGATGTTCTAAGGACACACAGCCAAATGTGTTCAGAAAGGCATGTACTGGAGGAGCAAGCAGCTGCATTTTGTCAAATTGTTGATGACAGAATCCTGAATAAAGGTTATAAAAAGCAAAAAAGAATGAGCAGTTTCTCGGACAGAAGAAGAAATGCATTTCTGTTTCATGCATTTTACATTCTGGGAAGAAACTAGAGGAATGTTCTTCTGTTTTCTATTGAGACACTGCACAGAATTACTCATTTACATGTATAGTATTGTAAAAAGTTTCTGGGAGTAGGGAATATTGGATTATACAAGCCTTAACATCACAGATATTCCTGATGGAGTTTCATATCAGGAAGCTTATCCCAGCTGCCAAAGAACAATCAGGTCTCCTTTAGACATTGCTGTACATGTATGACTTACGTAACTATTTCATAAGAAAAGTGTTGAAAACAATTCCAGTAAGAAACACTATGAAAATGGAACGTGACCAGAGCATGTATAAAAATAGAAACCACAACTTGCAGCAACCTATGGTGGAAATCAATCTCCTATCTACAATAACTAGAGTGGGAGGCTACCCAGCCTTCTTAGACTATAGGAAATCACACAGCTAGCAGTACCAACTGTCCAGGAAGTCAAACCATGACCTTAGCAACAAGTTGTCCTGAATGGTTACTGTTCAATTAACAACTGACATCTTGCCTAATTTTTTATGCCTACTTCCAACCACTGACTAAATGAGATCAAAGGTGTTTTCGACTGAGAAAATGCCTTACTCATACTTGGTGTGCTTACAGCTTCTCTTTGCTGGCTTCTATGCTCCGGGCATGTCTGAGGTCTTCTCATTTACAGTATAAAGCTCTTATATCTATTATTCCTGCCATTGGGTATCTGCCAAAGTGTGGCAGCTGACATCCTTGTTGTATCAAGCACTGATAAATAACTTTTACTTGTTCTCATTGGATTGGGCTTCCCTGGTTTCCACACTGCTATTCCATAGGGCCAGGTTATAGCATTCTGCAAAGCAAGCATGTGAACTCTTCCAGGAAGTGACAAATGTTGAGGTTTTTCTTTGCTTCTTTTGATGTTGACACGCTCGCCTTCTATCTAACTCAAGAAATGTTTTCTATTCTTGTACAGTTACATCCACTATTCCTTCACTTAGCATGACATGCGTGTATATAAGATTGTTCCTTAATTTAAACTCACATGTTGCATTTGGCCATCTTATTGTTTGATTCTAATTAGTTTAAAAAGGTAAGTGTTGCAATCAGCATCTCCTTGACATCCTATTGGTTTCTTGAAATATTCACTTCTAATTGAATTTTCCTTCTGATATTCTTTTAATTCCTCTGTTCTTTTGTTCTGTGGTTCTGTAGTTTTTGCTGTTAGAATCATTCAGGGTTCAATGTTGAACTCATGTCGTTCTCAGATCTTTTTTTCATGCTGCATCTGTGTAACAGTTCTCACAATCTCACATCATTACAAATCCTGTGCACAGCTCTCTGCCCTAGCCTCCATCAAAAACCTCATATCAGTGATTGGTGTCTGGTGAATATCCACTCATAGAGGATAAATAGAATTTTAATTCTTGTCTTAATATAAAGAAATTTATCTCAGTCCATCAAGTCCTATTTCCACAGGGAAGTAAAATACTATGCCCTCTGCTAGCTTCAGTGTTCCACATTATTCTCTTACAAACTTATCACCTATTCTATTACTGAAACTTAAGTTTCCTATTCTATTTGTTTTCCATAGGGTTTTTTTTTTTCTTTGTGTCAGAGGGTGGTACGTATTTTAAAATTCTGTATTTATAATCGTCTTTAAAAAAGTGGCACAGGTTTAGGCTGCATTAGTAGACTGGTATTTTTTCATCTCTGTTGTTGATTTAAAGCCTCTTAGCATGATTTTTACTAAAAACTTCTATGGTAGACTCAGCTATTATATTGGAAAGATGTATTAGTTTAAACCAATTCTTTGTCGTTATCTGTCCAACTATCTGTTTCAAAGTGTAATTTGATTTAAAAAAAATCATTATCTATAGCTGAATCCTGGTTAATGTTTTATAATGATCTGACATCTTTTATCAGAGTTTTATTTTACTAAATTAATTAGACTTTTATCAATCTTCAGTTCTCTTATCTGTAAAGTGTGAAAGGAACTATCACCTATTTCAGAACATAAAAAGATGCATATATATTATATACAATATAGTTTATATATAAAGATACAGATATATCATCTTGAATATATAATCTAATATATATAATCTCATATATATATATATATATATATATATATATATATATGATTTTTAGTTCTTTTTGACATTTCCCATTATTTCCTATCCTTACAATAAAATTTAAATACCTCAACTTAATATTTTTCATAAATCACTATATCAAAATCTCAGTGATTTTTCTTGTATAGTTTTTGGTTATCGGTTTAGTAACTTTTATTATATTATAAAATCTGTATATCTAAAATCCCACTTTATATTTCAACTTTTTAAAATTTTCAAGTAAGAGCTGCTAATAATTTAGTACAGAGTGATTAGTTTTGAAGACTAGTGATACTTATTCATAGTTCAAAATATGCTTTGCTCATATAGAGCATGTATATGCTTATAAGTCATATATATGCATGGTATTATTTTTATGTGAAAAAACTATAGTTGCCAAAGTTCTGCACAACCAAGGGCACAGTAGAACACAATAAATGTTCATGTGTTAAATGTTATGGATACAGTCATTCTTGAAGATTTGGTTTTGTTTAATTTGATTCACAAATAGATTACATGTATAACTAATGAAAATACATAATATCCTAGGGGTAAAGAGAAATAGTAGTCTAAAATTATGGGTTATTTCACAATATTGAATCTCTAACAGACAATTATAACATTGCAAGAATACTTAGTTTGCTATTTAAATGTTGCACAGTTACTGCAAGGCTGTTGCTTGCATCCTGATATTATTATAAAAATAATGGTTGTAATTAAGTGTCATAGAATCCTTTATAAATAGCTAATTTTATTACCTATGGCTCTAATGTATTGTATCATAACAGTGTTTTCTCCAGCTACTTCTTGGTCTTATAAAGCACTGTGAAGATAGATGCAAACAAAAAGATGCAACTCTATCCTTTAGGTCGTTTCTTAACATTTTACATCCTGATTAGCATTAGAAAGAAGTTGAGGTAATAGTATAATATTTTCTTTTTCTTTCAATAATAATATTATTTGTCAAATTTTTATCTTTTACTGAACTGGGTAGCTCATTTTTCTTGTCTAATAATAACACATAAAATTTTTAAGTGTGAGTTCATCCAAAGGTAAAACAATGCTTTTCTTAAAAAGAGAAAATAATATACCATTACATATTTTATGTACAAAAAAAGAACTATAGAATATAGAGTTTGTATTTAGGTCCACAAAGATTAGAAATGTATATCTGATGAGCTCTTAAGTTTTGATTCTGTGTTCTTGTGACTATGTGAAAACTTCATTTTAATACTGGGCCTTTTTACAATAAGATACTCTAAATCAAATCAATCTCAGCATTTGCGAAGCAATGACCTTTGAGTTTACAGACAACATCTGGAGGAAACAGCTGGGTAACTGATCAGGTGTTTTTTCAAGTAGAAGTGCAATGCGGTGTTCCTGTGGTACTGTTTAGAGATTTTCAATTCTCACATCATGTAGCACACAGTGGTGCTATTAATTAGAAGCTGATGGAAAGCCAGAAATAAATCCTTATGTCAGGCACAATGTCTCACATGGAGGAGACTCAAAGTCATGCAACTTTTGAAATTGAAATGTTCAGGGTAACAGCAAGAATAACAGACTCCCTGCTGCCAAGTCAATATTTTCCAACTGCTAGATGTTAATTTCATTAATACCCAGTTTGTTCTTTCAATTTATGACATTGAAGTAGTCTCTCTTATTCTTTAAGTATTATTAATAAAAGGTTATTGAATTGTTAAGATTTCATTGTACTTTTATAAATTAAATTCAAAGACATATTTGCTATGGTTGCAGATATAATTACAGAATACCCTCGCCTCAGTGCATTTCCTTCTTGCTTGACCTCTAATGATAAATATAGGCTTAGGCTATACTGACTTTATGAATCTTAGGGTTCAGGTACTTCAAAAGCCACAGTGAACATTTTCCAGAATTTCTAACTGGCTCTCTGGTGTTAGTCTCAGCCTCCATGCATAAAATAGCTCTATGGCTATCCCTTATCGATACCATGATAAACAAAGATAGTCACTCAGAGAGCCCAAACCTGTATATAAGGTAGAAGTTTATCAGAAAGATAGGACCACAGATCCAACTTCAGACCTACTAAGTTTGAATCTGCCAAGTCATAATATCTCACTGTGATTTGATTAGATCTACCAGTTGGAGAAAACATGTCTTGAAACAGCATTTCTTGACATCACTATACACATACCAGGATTGTACAGCTCTGATCACCCCAGCTGCATTCTCATGAGACTGAATGGAAGATAAAGGTTATGGATGACTACATCATTTAAAAAGTCTCAAGGTAAATTTGATGCAGAAACTTAAAGATCCAGCAGAACCATTCATCTGTGTCCATGAAAAGGAATATTCCCTGTGCTTGCTGTGGAGATGCTCATTTCTGATCATAGGAGAGTTGATTACTAGTTACCAGACTCTCAGTTCAGAGTCCACTAGTGAACCACTGCTTTACCAAAGCAAACACACCCCTACACACACACCCCACAAAAACAGGACTTAAAAGATTTTCAAAGAATTAACTTAAAATAATATTGTTATATGTAGAAGAAAATAAACTATGTAGTCAGAAAAGATTTAAGGAATGACTAGACCATCTTGAATGACATCCCCTCCTCCAGTACCAAAAATCCTCCCTATTGTTCCTTCCCGAAACCTTAGATTTTTCCTATATAGAAAAATGCATACAACACCCAAAAGGGCTCTCTGTGGTCTTTTATCTTACCTACTGTAGTGAATAGATTCTCTATTTCTTTTCAAATTCAGAAGGGGAGGTTGCTCTCTAAGAAGATCTCAGCAAATATATTTTCAAGCTGGCTTTCAACCAACCTCTGTAACCAGGTTCTTTACTGATTGACTGAAACCTCCTAGTGAGTTGAGAAATGTTACTACAAGAGAAAAACACCATTTACTGAAGGAGAACCAGTGTTTCTTTGACAGAAGAAAAATAAATTTATACCAGAGGAAGATATCATCACATATCCATATCAGGGTTTTGTCATTCGGTGTTCTTTGTGGAATTAGTCTGAATAACTAGTTGTACCTTTATACAACTAGACAGAATTTTAGGCTCAATATAAATTCAAAATAATATAGAAGCCCATGTATTGCAGAATGATACAAACACAGAGACCTATTGCAATGTTCAATGTTTTAAAAAATGAAAGGTTTTCCTAAAGAGGCTTACTCTATCCTTGAAGGAGAGATAGAGTTAACCAAAACTAATTGTTCTTCAAAGTTTTGTCCATTTGCATCTGAAGTAAACGAACTCACTGATTTTTGTTCATATTTAAATTCTAGTCAGAAACTCTATCTCAGCATAAGAAATTCTGTACTATGAATTGCATGTTACATTTAAGATAATCAATCATGTTTCAGAGTAACCCACACTGCATAGGAGACGTTTATTATGGGCATTATCGTTGTCATATAGTAAAGTGCATTGTTAATGAAGCATGGGAAAGGAATAATTTCAACTAATAGGCATATATGTCAAATTTCAATTAGGACTAAGTTGGAATCCAAAAGAAAGAAGAGCATATAAATTTAAACCTTTGACCTTCAACATAAAGTACAAGGTCTGAAAGGAAAATAAAATTATCTTATGGTACCTTATAAATTTGAATAAATGAATGGCTTATGAAACTCATCATACTCTAAGACTAGATATATTTTTAAAAATATGATGCACTTCCAATTAAAAATGTGGCATGATTAGTGCTATTTCTCATATTACAATGAAAATGAATTAAAAATTTAAAACATTATTGTATCCTGACTCTGTTAACTAATTTACCAAGAAATAGATAACTTGTTCCTGATACATATGTAATGAAACACACCAGACTAAGGATGTTTCTCTGGATAATGATTGTAAAGCTTTGTATTTTTATGTATGCTTCTAATGTCTAGTTTGTATATGAAAGAGGACCCTGGACTATCAACATGTTGCATGGGGTTGATCTGTTTTCTGACTTCTTAGGCTTCCAGCTGTCTTTTTCCGCCCTTGAGGTTATTTTCAAGGTTAGACTTAACTTTTATTCCATGCAGAGGTAACCAAAGTTTATTATATAGCAAATGTACATGAAAATCAATTGTGCTACTTAGATTCTGATAGAGTGGCTTTTAGGAAGTTTCTGATGGCATGACTATATTTTTTCAGGAAGCTGGTCCTCTGGCACATGTATGTTTTTATGTTGAGAATAATCATCCCATTCTAACTTCGTTCTGGCAATTTTGTCGAGTCTATCTCTCAGAAAGTAGAAAACCAGATAAGAATTTAAAGATTAAGTTTTATTCAGCACCTATCCATGAAGAGGTTGTTCAATAAAGAGAAAGCATGCAGGTACAGAAATACATCAACATATCTGTAGTGTAACCACTAATTTTATTTCCTGTCCAACTCAAGGACTGATTTGGCATCTATTTTTCAAAGGAAAAAGGATTCCTTTGTAGTTTTTTTCTCTTCTTTTTTATTCATTTTTCAGACCTTTAAGTCTGAAAAAATAAAATGTAATTTATTACTAGGATGTGAGATAAAGGGCACAGAAGTCAGGTGCTTAGATCAATGATCTGCTGCATACTCTCAGCAGAGGTAACCAAGGTCACACAGAGCAACGATTGAACACTTAGACTGTGGAATCTTAAGGCCTTTTCCAAAATCATGTAGTCACACATGGAAAAATTCTAATTCAAATGCCAACCAAGACTTAGTAATTTGTCAGAAATATCCAGTTTAAAATTGTTGCCAACTATGTTAAGACAAAGCAGTGTACTATAGGGACTTGATAGAACTATTTCATTTCCAATGCTCTATTTCAGTTTAATTGTGAGAGCTGTAGTTGCTCAGTAGGAATTTAAAATAGTGTTTTTCTATGAAACTTAGTTAGAAATGTGACTTTGTAAAGTTTTCAACCAAGACAAACAAAAACTATTGGGTGTGAATGAATTAAAGATACCTTTTCTTAAATGAAAGTATTTTCTATTGTTTTTGAGATTATATATTCAAAATGACTTGACATACAATTTAGCAGTAAAAGTAAAAACTTTTTGTTATCCTAAAATGATCTCAGGATTGTTGTATGAGATACTTTAAATATATAAATAGATATAAATATATAAAGGGGTCTTGTAGAGCCTATGAGCTGACTAAGATGAGAGTATGTAGTGAAGTACTAAGACTGATGTCTTCCAGGGCTGCATCCATAGTTTGCTTTGTCTTAATGCTACTTCAATAATATGTTTTATTTATATTTCCTCAAGAATCTTAAAATTAAATACTCCTATTAGTATGCTCCTTAAGATACATAAAAGAAAACATTTAAAAGAACAATTTTGTATTTCTTAATTTTAAACAGTAAGTTTTATTTTACATGTACAATTCCAATGGTGTTTACCTTTAGGCTATGAGCTTCATACATGTTAGTTGAAGGTGACTGGGATAACCAAAACTATCACCATAGAGGAAAAACTTCCACCCACTTGTATAAATATATTTTAACATTCTATCCTTAGTAATATTTCACAATATATTCTAATCACTATAACATATCATTGTGGATATTCATATTATAGCCTTGATCATTTTGCTGTTTTTGCTTGTTTGCTTTTTATTACTAAAAGATGGATATGACATACCAAATATTAAAATATAGTTATTTATCTATCAATGGCCTTCTTAATTTTTCATTGGTTATTTTATTTATTTCCATTTCAAATGTTATCCCCTTTCCCAGTTTCTTCTCCACAAACACCCTATCTGCTTCCATTTCCCCCTACTTCTATGGGGTGCTCCACCATTTACCCATGCTCTCCTACCTCAGCACCCTAGCATTCCCCTACCCTGTGTCATTGAACCTCCACAGGACCAAGGAGCTCCCCTCCCAGTGATGCCCAATAAGGCAATCCTCTGCTACATATCCATCTGGAGCCATTGGTTCCCCTCTTGCAATGATCATAAGTTTCCCATTTTATGTCTTTCTGTGACTGCACACTTAAAAATGTCTACATTCTCTAGTATCTTCTGAAAGATTACATAATGCAATCATGAGCTCGGCATTTATGATTCTTTGGTTTTTCAGTTGAAGAAATGTTCATATGTTCCAAAGTTTAACTTAAATTTTAAATATAGTTTATTTTAAACCATTAATGCATAGGTTGAATGTTTTTTGGTGGTGAGAGAAAAAGTGACCTATTAGTGTCTGGTATTCTTTGCAGTAGCTACAATTAGGTAATTATTTAACTCACATCCATGTTTACACTTTTAAATAATTACTTTTGATATTTTTAATTGTGTGGATGTATGTTTGTGTGAACATGGGAGATGAGTAATGGGAATTGAACTCACAGCCTCTGAAAGATCACTATGTACTTGTAACCACTGATCCATTTCTTGAGCTGGTTCATTTATGTTTAGACTATAAAGACTATTTTCACTAATGATTTTCAGTGACTGAAAGTGTATATTATATACTCAAGATAGTCAATAACACCTTTAGAACTGATACTTGTGATTGGTAATATCATTGTTATAATTCCTTGACCTATCTGTTATGTCTTAGAAAGGAAGTAAATGTCTGCATCATGTAACTATTCTTTAATCTTGCATACCATTAAAGTTTGTTTTTAGAAATTTATGTCCAATAATGAGTATGATTTAAAGTCAAAACTAAAACTGCTGCAAAACAAGATCCAATTTCATAAGAAAAATGCATTGGTATAAAAAAGAAATACCATATTCTATTATTCAGATGATTATTCTTATTAGTGTGAAAATCACTTGATGTGTATGATAAGAAGGATTCTAGCAGATGCCTCTTTGATGTAAGATATGAAACAGCACATACCTCATTAAACAACACATCAAAAGTATTAAAATGCAACCATTAATCTATATTTCATAATTTCCCTATAATGACTAGAAGTAAAACTCATTGAACAGAAATGAAAGAGCTGTAGGAGAAGGTGCTATTGGAATTCACATATGGCTCAGTCCTTCTTTGAATTCTATCAAACATCTGTTGGTTCAAATTGAATGTAAGAATAGAAAACAGATTAACATATGAATAAGATTCAGCCATGTTTTCAACAAGAAAGGTGGACCATTTTGACTAGTTCCTTCAAAGTATGTATGTTATCAAAGAATACTAATGTAAATGAGATGCTAAGCATCCTATAACCAGTTCCTATACTTCTCAGATGAATAATTTGAAGCTCATAGCTAATAATTAATTTAATTTATCCCACACAACCCATATCATTGTACTCTGCATTAGAATGGTATTTTCAGATCAATTATCAATCTATTATTCTGTCATGCTACTTCATAAATATTCTTTCTCTTACAGAATTCTTGTGATTCCTAGAGTCAGAAAAGATGAGTGCCCTTTAATAGCACACAGAATGGACACAGATGAAATATATGGGAAGGAAAGCTCATTGAGCACCATTAATTCACTTGATACCTCCTTCTATTAGTTATGTGAGACACAACATTCACAAATCCACCCTATATTGCTGTTCATTATCATGCTGATGAAGTATTAAAGAAAGAGTAATTCTTGGTGTCCTTCACCCAAACATGGGTCTAATATATTCAGGAGTATTTGGGTCTCCACTGTAATGTAGACAAATGTAATCTACAAGTGCAATTGAATCTAAGAGAGTCTAGTTTAAGAAGCCATCTAATCTAAAAGGTCTCAAACAAAACCCATCCTCCAATAGAAACTAAATGGCACAACAAATATCATAACAAAAAGGAATTGGGACCATCTGGCTCAATCAGTCTTTAACAAGAATCTCATAAGGTAGAGAATTGCTTTCTGGTCCTACTAATTCAGAAAACTACACAAGCCATGACCAGATATTATCAATATATACACACATGTTGCTTCCAAATTGTGTGTGTGTGCGGGTGTGTGTGTGTTGGTTTCAATGCATCCCTACTTCTTGTGAATGGTCTTAGACTTGCTATCTACTTCTCCTACATACATACATTGCTCTGAGTCAGGGAAATTGAACAAATCACCAAGGAGAAATAGGAAACATGGTGCATTGGTTTGTCTAAGCCAAAGTAGATTAATTCCAATGTTTCTAAGAGGCCAGTTAATTCTAAACAGGTTGAATATACAGTAAGCAGAATGACTTCATAGTTCAAGCCAATCTCAAAACACAATACTAACTTAGTTGTGTTGGGTGAAATTTAGGCCTATAACAGCAAACTTTAAAATGGATTTCTGAGAAAAGCCATTACCACACTATCATTATTGTCTTCTTCTTACCAATTAAGTTTGAGAAGGCCTTCAACCTTATTCTTTTCTAGGTAAGTTTAATTGAACACTCATGTCTCAAATTACTCTTTTATCCTCCTTGGCGTACTGATTTTGCTGATGCAACCATTGAAGCACTATTCGTTTTCACATGTAGAGATTACTTAACATCTGTTCTCTGTCTTCTGAAAATTTTTGCCCTTTTCCAACAAAATCTTAACTCTAGGCCCGCTGCCTGACTGAGAACAGATGTGTTTTCTTTCACGGTACTTTCACATCATTTGTGCAATAGTAGTTGACTTGGTGTCATGAACAGGCATAGTGCATTTCAGTATCATAAAATGTGTGCATCTTCAGAGCCTAGTGATGTTCAGTCCATTGTCATGATGCCAACATCCAGAATCATACCTGGTTTACTGGGATTGCATAGACACACATGATACTTTGAAAATAAGCATAATGAATAAACTACTTTTCAGGAAGAAATTTCCAATTACCTATTCTTAGTTTGCAATTTTCTCTAAAATGTGCCTGTCATCTGTAGAGAAATAACAAGTCCAGGATTTTAATATAGTTTAAGTCTACTTATTCTGTCCATTTGAATAGATTACTGTTACACACAATTGATATGAGTTTACTATCTAGACAACTCTACTGGATTATGAATATTTCCCATATTTTCTACAACTAAAATGGGGTGTTCTGGTCTTTTTTATCCTGAGGTATATGAAATGATTATTTAGAATGTATTGTGGCATCAATGCAAAACAACCAATGCACAAACATTTATGTGACAATACAGTACTAATAGAAATAACTTTATTTATTTAAAACTATTCAAATTTCAATGTCCTTTAAATTCCTATCATTTAAATATTCACATAATTCCAATATATGAATAAAAAGTTTAGGAAGCATAATAAAAATTAATTATTTATATATAGCATTAATCATTAGAGATTTGAAGCCATACAAAATGCATTACATAAGCAAGTCACAAAAGTGTGTGTATATATATATACACATTTGTGCATGAATATATATATATCAAGCATTTTGATTTCACATAAAGTACATAACAATTATTTTAATGCATATATATATATATATATTCATCTATGGAGTATATGTGTTGTGCAGTGTCCTTATAAGGTTTATTTTTCTGTTAAGAAACAATAATTTGCCCTTTGCCAATTTGTGTCCCACCCTTCTCCACTCTACCACATGATTCTTATGCACTTTCAGCTTTCCAGACCCAAGCAAGATAATCAAGGGTTTTATTTAATATTTACTTGTGGAAATCTAGACCTTAAAATGTTTCTATGTTCATTTATATATAACTATTTGATATAATGTGACTGTATTATTTGGAAAATAAGCATTATTAGACCAAATTAATCATTAAAGAGGTTATTGGTTTTCTGACCAGATTCATCCTGTTTTGCAGTATGTACACTGACAGCTTTTAAATCAGATGTGATTTTTTGAAATTCACAGTAATAGTTGTGGACATAAGCTATAAACACTGAACTATTTGAAGTCAATCTAAATATTTTGAAAATTGACCACATTTAACAATTATTTTGTACTGATGTGCATCTGCACTAATCTTAGTAGTTTCATTTTAGAGATGAAAAAATAGAAGCACGAAAAAATTAAATATCAATTACGTCGTGTCCTAAGGTGTAATAGATGACCCAGGACCTCCACCATTTGCCTCTCAGGAAACAGCTTATGTCCCTATTTGGTCAAACAGAATTGTATACACACTGAAATAATTCCTTCAATACTTGAAGTATCCATCAACCTTTTAAATTTTGCTAAAGATTGATCTTATTTTCTTATATAATGGACTCAGAGTTAGGCTTATAATCCTCAGCTTTTAAGTATAAACTACCATAGCCACCACGTGAAATCTATACTTTCCAAAAGAAACTATTTAAACTTTTGAGTTCAACTGAGCACTTTACATTTCTGAAACTTGAATTGACTGAAGATTACAAATTCCTCAGAAAAAGTATAATAATGTATGATGTGTGGTATGTACAGTGTAGTGTGTGTGTGTGTTTGAGTGTGTGTGTGTTTGTGTATGTGGTATGTTTATACATGTGCATATGTATGTATGTGTTTGTGGTGCATGTGTATGAGGGACATGTGTGTGCATGTATACATGTGGTTTTTGTGTATGTGGTGAGTGGTGTGTGTATGTGTGTGTGTGTGTGTGTGGTGTGTGTGTGAATGTGTGTGTGTGATTTTCGTATGTCTTGTGGTATTTGTGGTATATCTCTGCTATGATGTGTGTGATTTTGCATTTGAGGTGTTAGTATTTAGGTGCCTAGTGTATATATGTTTGTGTGTGTGTTTGTGTGTGTGTGTATGTGTGTTTTATATGTGTGCAGTGTATGTTTCCTGAGGCAATGGTAATCCTTGGGGAGGCCATAGAAAAAGAAAAAGCATGCATGGGCTGAGCATTAGAAGTAGTGAATGTTAGGTGACCAAGCCAGCTCAGTCAATTGCATCTCAAAGGGGGGTTGGGGGGGTGAGGATTAAAGAAAGTAAAGACAATTAGACAACATTATAACATGACTTCAGCCAGTGCTGAAGTGGCTTTATTTTTTCCCCAGTCCGATTTTATACCATTCTAGGAACATGCAAAGAATAGGGGCAGTTCTTAGATCAAAGACAAAGTAGTCAAACAAGCCAATAAACAAAGTCCCCTGGTCAGATTGTCCAGGGCCTTATCAAGATGACCAAGATAAAAGAAATACCATACATTCCTCACATATTTACTTTGAGCCTATTCCTTGTCATAGCCCAAGGACAAATTCCTAGGACAAAAGCCCAAGGACCACTGAAGGAAACAGTGTCTGCCTGTGTGTAAATCTGAAAGAAAGGACTCATGAGGATGTTTAAATAAGAGGAGGAATCCATAATGAAACTGTACAAAAATGAGAATGAACATTTTATTTCATAGTAGCCCTCTCAAATATTGAGTAATCTCTTACTGTCAATAACATTAATTTGTTTATCTTAAAACTGGTATGCATTTTAGGGAAAAGTTAACGATGTGTTTATAAAAGATAAAGAGATATAAGAAAATGTTCTTTGGAGGTGTAGTGAAGTGTGGGGGAAGGGGATGCCTCAGTGGGCCCATGCTGAAGCATCCCTTCCCCCTGTGGGATCAGCCATACTTTGGTATAATATATAATAGAGTTTATTCAGGGCATGGGGAGGGGAGTTAAGAGGGTTGACCATAACTACATGGAGAGAGGTGGGGGGAGGAAATAGGGGGAGAGGGGGAGCAAGAGCAGGAGAGAAGCAAGAGAGTAAGAGAACAAGGAGAGGAGAGGGCAAGCAGAGAGGAGTGGGTCAGGCCTACCTGGTTGTTGCCAGGTAACTGCGGGGTGGAGTTTAGACAGAATGCTAACAGTTAATAATTATACATTACAGTGACTGAAGGGACTCTGGTCAGCTTGAATGTGGGGGCAGGGTACTGCATGTCCTTGCCCTTCTCCCCCTTCCCTCTACACCTGTAATAGTTCCCTAAAAGCATTAGATTACATTCCTAAAGCTATTGAAGTGCAGCCATCAAAAGCCCCCTTTGGCTCACTTAATTAACATGCCCAATTACAATTAAACACCTCATCCTAAAACCGGTTTTTCCCTTTGTAAGCTGCCATTGTCCTGTGTGACTCTTGGGAAAAATACCTCTCCTCCCTCTTCCACATTCTGTTTCCCTTCTCCGTTTTCTTTTATACCCTGTGCTTATCTCACATTCCATGTCCTCTGTTCCTCTGGGACAAATAAATCTCCTTCGTGCTGAGAATTGGATGTAGGAGTTCTGGGCCAATACTTTTCCTAACAGTGATTTCTTCTAATGAAAACCCTGCCTCATCATCATATTCAATAGTGTATAAATAGTAATTATGGGCACAAATTATTTGGAAAAGTATTTTATTTGCTACTTTTAATGTGCAGATGAGGAATGTACCATTCAATTTGATCTAAAGAGGAACCATCAAGGCAAAATCCATTTTAAACCTGCATATCTTATTGTGCGATTGATAATGGACTGGTGTCTAGTGCAAATAAACCATTTGGGAAGCAAAGGAATACTCTTTATGAAGGTGACTAGGTCTCACAGAAGCAACAGTGAAGAGGGTGGGATAGAGTTTTAAGATAAAAATATATATTAGTTGTTTTCTGAGCACACATAAGAGGTAATACTTCGTGAATGCCTACAAATATGCTTCAATATATGTTGTTTGAATTTAGTATTTTCAAGTAGTTTTTCTTACCACACTGACATTTTTATTTTTTAATCAAAAAAAATTTCCCACCATACATTCTGATTGTGGTTTCCCCTCCCATAAATTCTTCCACATCCTATCTAGCTTGCCTAGACTTTCTCACCCTACTTTTCTTTCTCTCTTTAGTTAACAAATAGGCAAATAAAACAAACAGATCACAACAAAATAAACAAAACAAACAAAAATTACTCACAAGGAACAAAAATCATACCACACACACACACACTATACCATAAAAACCCATAAAATTGGAAACCATCATAAATGAAAGATCAGTAGACAAAACATGTCCAAAGAAAGAAGTATGGCACAAAAATCTACATAATTACCATTGAGCTCCTTTTGCGTTGGCCATCTACTGCTGATCGAGGGACCTGTCTTAAATGTGATTAATATGTCCAATAAGATTCACATCTCATTACAGAGCTTCTTGGTCATTCATGTTCACCCTACTCTATTCATAATAGCCAGAAATTAGTAGCATCCTAGATGTCCACCTCATGATCCTGGCATTTTTAAATCTATAAGCAAATGTTTCAAAAAAAAATGTTTTCTAGTCTTAGCCTTGCCTTGTTTATATTCACAATTTACATAATATAAAGCTTGCCCAATGACTTTCTTAGCCTACTTAGAACTCCGTAATGTTTTGTTGTTTTGTTTTGTTTTGTTTTTCCCTAAGCATAATGGATATGGCATCTTCCTTGATGGTAATATCATTTGTTTCAATGGCAGAATTCTCACTATAGACACAGCCCTGAGGATTGGCTGTTAATAGAACAGATACTTTATTTATTTCATGATGTAGTTATACAAAAATTATTTGAACAAATTGACACACAAAAAGGGTTACAAGTCAATTCCATGAAAATATTTGTATAGGGACTAGCAAGCTGGCTACACCGGTAAAATCTCTGGTTATACAAGTCTAGGTTCTTAAGTTCAGTCTCTAGAACTCACACAAGGATAGAAAGAAGGAACCAACTTACAACCTTGTACTCTGACTTCTGCAGAGTGTATACTCTGACTCTATACACTGTGAAGTGTGTACCAACACAAACAGATAGACATGCAAAATTATACTAAGCAAAATACAGTTAGAATAAAATATTTGTACTGGGGTCATAAGTGCAATTATAATTTAATGCAAATAATGGTATCACATAATACAAACCAAATGGGTTTTAAGGGTATATATATTTTTATGTCTGTTGTTAACTGAAGTTTTTATTTAAATATTTTATTATATTTAATATTTTTGCATTATAGAAGAAGATTTTATCTTATCAAAAATAAATTCTCCCATCCTAATGCTAGAGATGATCTCAGGTACTCAACACATTTAGAAAGATGATGGCTTTCTATAAAAAGATCCCAGTCAGAATAAAGTCAATATCACTTTTTCTAATATGGATATTGATTTAAAATAGTTAAAAATATGATGACAGTTATAGGATTTATGCTTTTTCCATAAAACTTTGAGTACCTTCACTTCTTAGGCAAAATAAATAAAACTTATTTCAAGAATCATAACAAGTATAACATTACATTATAATCACATAGTTAATTTGAGACTATGATAAATTACTGGAGTTCATTCCCAGAAATATGCATCCAAAGACACAATAAGCAGATTGTCTTCTACTAGCCATGTTTGGAAATTCTTGGTCACAATAGTAATTCAGATTTTGTTGGCTTATTTCAGTCAGAATTAGGACTGTACTTTTTTATCTGAGTGGTTTTCCAGCAGGAAGGCTAGAGCAAGGAGCTGTTAATTACATGTGTTTCTGGTAGTGCTCAGTAGAGAGAAGTCTTGGTTGAGGTCACAGTTCCTACCGTAAAGGAACTTTCAGATGTATAGGGTGGTGTGAGACAGAAAGGAAAATATGAGACACTAGTAACTAGGATAATGTAATCGAGCAGAGTCATAACATTGTAGGTAGGGAAGAGACTATTAGGAGTGACTTCTTAGATCTTCAAGAAATTAACAAATGTAACTTATCAGAGGAGGACAAATAAGATGAAAAAGTACAAAAGAAAGGGAAACAGGTTTTCCTGAGTATTTGAGGAAATTAGTGTGTTCTAGAAAGTTTGCTTTGGAGATTAAAGGATACTTAAAAGCTCAGGCACAAAAGGCACCAGATTCATACAAAGAAAAAATTGAATTTATGAGTAATTGTATTCACAGTCCATTTCTCTTATCTTCTATTCCTTGTACTCAACACCAGTCAATACATTCTGACTGACATATCCAAGCATGGGAAGAATATCAAACCGCAAAGCATTTGAGAATAGCACAGCTGGCCAGGCATGGGACCACTGAAGTTTACTCTACTTGAGAAGCTGATGTAGAACATTACTTCAGTTACAAAATACACCTCAAATGGAGTAGAAGTTTTAGTCTGTGAATATGTGTAAGAATATTTTCTAGGCGATGAATGTATGTTTAAGTTTAATATAAGAATAGAAGAAAGCAGAGCCATAGACACATTGAGTCTATCTACTTAAATAAAAAGGAACACTTGGTGACAAGAGACAAGTGATCCACAGGTGACAATAACAGGGTGGGGTGTGCGGAAAGCAATTTCATTGTAAATTTATTTTTCCTCTAAATAAAGCCATATATAATCCTGAGAACAAGATGTATAATGCCTACAGGGAACTATTTGCTACACACTAAACCAGACATTATTGCTTCATTAATCTTAATTTCCTTTTTACCTAAGAATTCTGTGTCTCTTATAGAAAACTGTTTTGTTTTCTACATCAAATGTTATATGTAATTTGAGGCCACAAAGCAGTTAAGTACGTATCTTACTTTAAAATTTAGCAGGCAAGATGATTTTCCTTCCTCTTAGAAAGAATATATCAAACAAAGTGGAGTTTTATTTCATCTACAAATTAGAAAGATTATCATTAAAAAGATTTAATACTATAGAATTCATTGCTAAAAGGACAAAGCAATGATAACAAGCAATAGTGTTTCAGGCTGTGGCCATAATGCAGTCATAATAATGAGCATAAACATTGGAACTGCCCTCATCCCTCTGCTAATAAGCTTATCCTGAAATTTCATTATATATGTATATATAATGAAATATATATATATTTATACATAGATATATGTATGTATACACACATAGACATATGTATGTATATATGTGTGTGCATGCATTCATCCAGTTATTTCAGCTTCATTCCTTCTCTGAGAATATGTTTAATGTAATATTTCCTCACATTAATTCCCCTCACTTTACGGCTTCATTTCTTCTTTTCTGAACAACAGCTCTGAATGCCTTGTCTGATTCCTGCTATTCAGACCATAGATTGCACATATACAATGAATTCAGGTTAAAATATTCACCCTACTCCTCTTTTCTTGATCTCTGTCTCTTTTTCCTCTATAGACAGAGAGGCTGGAATAAAACACTGAGAGACAGCTACCTCTTTCATTCTACCTATAAGGTATGGACACTCGGGGAGCTCTGTGTCTGTCCTTTCTGATCATTTTTGTAAAAGATAGCTAGCAACTATACATTAAAATGAAAAGAGAATCTCAATGAATATGCATATTTCAAACACCTTGAAAAGAGCCAGCTCTCTGTTCCATGGCTTGTGACTGGGTTTTATTTACAATCGTGTGTCTTTCAATTCCTTTGTTTCTAGCAGGACAGACTTTTCTCAAAATAAGAAGGGGTAGGAAGGATCAGTTAGATTACTCTAATAATTGGCAGGTGACTTTAGATGAATAGTGTTTTCCAGTGTTTGTGGATAAGTCACAACTGAAAGAGAGATGCTGATTTGTGATGAGCAATAGACAAGGCAGAGCCACATGAAGTGATGTAGAGAAAAGAAGGCCACATGTGGGGGGCAGTATCCAGCAAAGAGCAAAACAACTGGCACTCTATTTTTAGGGAAAACTGACAAGGTGGGGAGCCAGCAAAAGCAATTAGTGCAGCTGCTGTGCTATGAAAGGGGTTGCTTTTGTTGTTGGTATTCTATGATTTTTCTTAAGCAGCAGGCTTTGCTTTTCCTAACTTTGAATCTGCAGCCAAGAGAGTACATAGAAAATTGTGAATTGTGATTATCCCATTGACTTGTTTTATCCTAAGCACCTCCTATGGCTCCTTAGGAAGGTAAGGATCCATGCCACCTTTGAGAATAGAATGGACACAATGACCAGACCCAAAGTAAAAATAACAAAAGCAGAAGTAATGAAGTAGAGAAGAATTGTGTCATTCAATAAGTGTGTTTCTTGTCTTTAATAATGCCATCAAGTAGCAAGGTTTTCTCTCTGTTTTTCCCCATATAAATACCTCTCTGAAAATTGAGGAAAATTAATATCAAATTTTGTGCAGGTTATATACTTGAAAAGATGTAGGTTGTGTTCAAATTCTGGGTGCTGTGAATATAAAATATTTCATACCACTATTCCCCAAAACTGTAGTCAATAATTTTCACAGAAAAATTTGATGTACCTGCAACAAAAAGAATAGATACACATCAAATATATCCTTATACAAGAAAAGGGGCCCAGTGCTGCAAACCAAAAGACAGGGCAGTAGCCTCTCTTCTGGTTCCAGAGAGTTTGCAAGGTTATCTACCCGAGAAGCCTTCGGTTCCCCTATTCCCCTTCTATCCTTCCCAGATCTGCAATTCCTCTTTATTTTTTCTTTCTTACTCTCGTTATGGCTTTGAGGGAAACTTGGCTCAGAGGCTATCTTAGTCAGGGTTTCTATTCCTGCAAAAACATCATGACCAAGATGCAAGTTGGGGAGTAAAGGGTGTATTGAGCTTACACCTCCATGCTGCTGTTCATCACAAAAGGGACTGGAACTCAAGCAGGTCAAGGAGCAGGAGCTGATGCAGAGGCCAAGAAGGTATGCTGCTTACTGGCTTGCTTGCTTCTCCTGGCTTGCTTGGCTGGCTTTCTTATAGAGCCCAAGACTACCAGCCCAGAGATGGTACCATTCACAAGGGCGATCCCCTGCCTTGATCACTAATTGAGAAAATGCCTAACCGCTGGATCTCATGGAGGCATTTTCTCAACTGAGATTCCTTTCTCTGTGATTAACTCCAGCTTGTGTCAAGTTGACACACAAAACTAGCCAGTACAGAGGCCTCCCATGCCCAGAGTCACGGCATGTTGTTTTTCTTTTGCATTGCTATTTCATTCACAATTAGCCAAACAAACGGAATAAAAGTACATTTATGTTGAGTTTAAAAAAATTAACATTGTGAAAAATGGAAAAAAAATCCCATATGAGTATGTATTTCCAAACAAAACATGAGGATCATGTCTGTCATCTCAAGGACATCCTTCCCTCCGTACAGGTCCCCTTTAGACTTTTGTTCATGTCTTGATTCTTCTTTGGAAGCTGGTTCTCATTTGTTTGTTTCTCCTTTTTGTTCATTCATTAAGAAAATATTGAAGTTTTGCAATATTTTTCTTCTATCTTACAAATGGCCAGTTCAGGCTACTCCATTAGTAAACAGAGTTTCAGAGTAAAACTAGTCTTCAAAAAGAGAACTTGTCCTAATTCACAAATATTTCCACACTGAAGAAATTGTACAAACTAGTTTCAAAAGTAGCTGGTGTTGAAAATGCTCCAAATCCTAGCCATGTGAACGGCTGAGTTAGGTTCTTCCTGGACAATTGTTCTCAACCTTCATAATGTAGTGGCCGTTAACACAATTTCTGTTGTTGTAGTGACCCCTAACTATAAAATTACTTTTGTTGCTGCTTCATAAATGTAATTTTGCTTCTCTGATGAATCTTAATGTAAATCTTTGTGTATTCTGATGGTCTTAGGTGACCATGTGAAAGGGCTGTTCGACCCCTAAAGGGATTGTGACCCGAAACACTGCTGGAGGAACTAGGAAACAGGAGGTTTGTTTTTTTTGTTAATATGTATTTATTTAAATCATTTGTTCAGTTTTCAGTGGGCATGAACTTTGTGCTTGTGGAGGTCAGAAGACAGCTTGCAGGTCCTCAAAGGTTGCATTTACTTGCTGAGTCAGCTTGCCACCCCTTGTTTTTGTTTTCAAATCTTTGCTTTCAAGAATTAGTTTTATGTCAATGACAAATTATAAAAAGTGAAAGAAGAAAAATGTTTTAGTTTCTAGTTTTAGAATTCTAGTTTTAGAATTCACTAGTTTGATACTTTTCTTAAAGAAATAAATCAATTTGAATGGAAGCTAGGCATTCTAAAATGATCTGACAATGATTCCTTGTTATTTTGGAAAATGTCATTAAAATATGCTTAGTTATTATTACTATGCTTTGCCTCTAAATGACATAGTTCCCTCTTAGTAACTAGGAATGATTTATTTGAAGACTGCTCTAAACTCAAAATATGTAGATACTAAAATACTTCGTGAAAAGTGGCAAACTTGCAAATAGCCTCTACTGCTCATTTTCATGAATTTAAATGTTATCTGGAATACTTATGATGATTAATACAATATAGAAGCTGTATAAATGGTTGTTCTGAATTCCTTAAGAAATAACAGCAAGAAAAATCACCTATACAAGTTTAGTTCAGAAATATATTTTCAATATTTTAGTAACTAGTTATTTGTCTCTGTGTATGTTGAATATATAGGTATAAATTACATAATCAAGCATGTAATTTAAATTTGCTTTCTCAGTGAACCACTTAGGGTTAAGGCCAGTGAGATGACAACCTTGTTGATGAAGGGCTTGATAGCTTCATTTATTTGGATTTATATTTTGGAAGAAGGAAACCTCTCTTCTCAATTCTTTGCTACTCAGCCACACCTGAATGTCCAGAAGTTTGTTAGAGCACAGTCTCAGCCTCATCGAAAGTCCATAGAGCCTCTACACTTCCTTTTGACTTTTCTGTGTGGTTCTCCAGCAGTGGGTGGGGGCCCAGAAGCTAGGGAATACCAGGTTCAGCTTTCTCACATCTCCTTGCTGTTTTCCAACCCCCCATCTGTGTCTTTGTGCTTCCCTGAAGCCCAGTATCTGTACAATAGCAATGTGGGATAAGAGCAGTCAAGCCCCCAGTGTTTCATCCTCATAGGCGGACATACCCTGTAGCATGGTGGGGGGAAGGAGTTTGACACACAAAGGGTGCTTGTTTCTAAATACCATGCATATTCATTACTCTGTCATGCTAGGAGCATCTTGGTGCATGTAAAGCTTTGTACTGTATTGTAGTAGACAGTGATAATTCACTATTCATAATATTGGGGAAGGAGCCATGAACATCACACGTTTGTTTTTCAAGAATGCAATAATTTTCCTTAAGTTTACTTAATACCTCTTAGTAAATAGGATGCAAAGATATACTATAAAATATTGTTTGAAAATGAGGCACCTATTGGGTAAGCATACTGTCATATTTTTTATGCAGTTTGTCTGTGATTTTAACTTATGAAATATTGTAGACCATTATTCCAGAAATAATATGTAGACTATTTACTCAAAGTACTTTTGTATGCATTTTTAGGAGTATTAATTGATGAGCTAAGGAAAGAGTGGATAAGTAGCAAATGGAAGGCAACTGAAGAGGGATGATTTATAGCTAATGTCCCGCGCTACGGTCTCGCCAGCAAGAACGACGCGGCACACATAGGATCCTTCTGCAGGAACAGCTTTAATGCATCTTGAGAGGGAGAGCATAAGCTGGCCACGAGTGGAGACCCAGAACAATAGAATACCTGCCCTTTATATGGGTCACAGCGCTTGCCTGGGACATGGAGCTTCCCCATTGGCTCCCGCACACCAGGCCAGATGCCGCCACGAGAGAGGCTGAGACTCTGAGGTGGAAAATTACCTGGTGCATGCGCACTAGCCTGTTTACAACTTGTCCTCGGCCAGATGTAGGCGCTATCTTGTAATGGCGGATGTGGGCGCTCAGACGGCTCCCAACA
>JADRCH010000006.1:440706-606063 GCA_019843965.1 Rhynchomys soricoides | reverse complement strand
GCGCTATCTTGTAATGGCGGATGTGGGCGCTCAGACGGCTCCCAACAAGCTAAAACCAGCAAAAGATTTTTAGCTTGAAAGTGAGGATCTTCTGGTTAAAATGAGCACAGTAAGTTCTTGCTGTATATTATATTTAAGTAGTGAAACTGTATAAGTCTGAGTGGTAGTTATGATTTGCTTAGTTCACCTTTAATCTATTAATTAAACATTGTCTATTCTGTTAAATAAGGGTATGTTTGTGGCTGTGCCCCCAAAGGATTAAACATCTAAAATGACTAAATTTTGATCAGCCATCCATCCAATTCATTTTATTTCTGCTATAAGCAGATGCTCTGCAGATTTGCTAGGTTTCCATCCTATTCCCAGATACAAAGAATGCAATGGTCTTTCAATTTTAGAACCAATAAATTTCAGGCCTATAAAAACTGATAACCAAATCTCTGAAATTTAGTATCAAGTGAGAAATAAAAATAACCTCAAGTGTTTGAAAGTTACAGTAGGATTTATTTTCAATACCTTGTAACATTTAAACCTCTATTCACCTGAAGACCATCGACTGTCCATGGCTGCATGAATCCTTCACAAATATGACCTTTTCGAGTATTTTTATTCTTCTTATCTGATATATGACATCTGACTAAAGGCCTTGTTATGAATTCATATATCAAATATTTATAAAGTTTCATTGTTTCAATTTTTATATCAATACAAATAAAGAGATATTTTAATATTTAAAATTCTCATCCCAAGACTTTCTCTAGTATTCAGTCAAAAAAGTTTAAAGAACCTTGTAATTAATATGTAACAGTTTCTTAAAACATTAGGTGATTGTATTATTGGTACTAAAGAATCTTTAAAATCAATAAATATGCATGGTATCATTAACTTCGAGACATATTTACTATTAAATCAGTCAATATAGGAAAATTTACTGTAACACACTGAGGGTATGTGTGTGTGTGTTTCTATAAGAAACCAACAGTTTAATAAAATTCCAAGATGCAGAATTTTATTTTGCTACATTTTTTGCATTTTTACTGACATTATTTGTATTAACTAGAAATTGTGTACTTGAAGGGAACCATAAACTGTCCTCAAAATTACAGTCATGATATAAAGAAATAGATTGGTTATAATGAGGTAAATTTCTAGCATCTCAGGATATTTATATAATTAGCATATGTGATGGAAACACACTTATATAGGGTAAGTTACCTTAAATTACAAAATATTTATTGGCAGATATTAAAAATACACACATGGATGTTTTTGAGTTATCTATGATCTTTACTGGTGGAGCAGAGGCTGGTGGAGTGTCTCTTATATGTCATGAATTAGAAAGAGAAACGAAACAAGCTTCTTATTTTGACCATTTCTTTGTATCAAGATGATTTCCACACTAGTAGTTTGAACATACATGTATTTGGTTTGGAAGTTATAAGTCAAGCTAATTACTTCTAGTTGGCCCTAGAAGTATCTCATTTAAAGAGGGGAGGATACAACATACAATGTGCTATAGACAGTGGTAATTGATACAAACTTTACTGAGTAGCGTCATAAGTACAGGGTTCCATCAATTGACCTATATCTCAACCATCAGCCTCAACACGTTGCATTCTGGCATTAGAGTTGTCACTTAAAATTTATTCTGTAGGGATTGGGATCAAGGTCAAGCTGACCACATAAAGTTCACCTTTAGGTTGTAGTTTCAGGAGTTTCAACTTCATCTGTGTTTCCTTTATGTTTTAAGATGGATGTTTATGTGTCTGTTTACATTTTATCCACATTTTGTTGTTTCTTGTTTGTTGGTGGACAGTATACTTTGGAAACAGCTGGTGTGCCATTACAAAAAGCAAAAATCCAAGCATTAGATTTTTATGTTAATTTATTTACATATTTAAAATTTAGTGTATGAATTACTTTTTAGGGAATTCAACAATCCATAGGTGAAATGAAAATCTAGAAGAAAGAGCTGAAAAACATATGTGAAAATTAAGTAAAATAAAAGAAAATGTAGAAAGAAAAGGCAAGATGGAGCCAAGTCTGAGAAGAAGGTTCTTAGAACCAAGGGGAGTTTTTAGGAGTTCATGCAGATTTTAAAACTTTTTCTCATTTAATAAGTATCGCAGTCTAAAATTCCTGTCACATGTAGCTTGACATACTAAATTTACGATAATATATTTCTTACAACACTGAGGTTCATGTTGTCTCTACAAATTTATTTTGTTATGTAAATTAGTTATTTCTTGTTCAGTAGTCTGATTACAGCAGCATGTATATCTTAGCAAGGCTTTTTATAATTCATAACCTGTGTTCTGTGTTCATTTTATAACCTCTAAACTCATATTAAAATAGATCAAATGGACATCATCCTGTTTGTTCCAATTTTAGCATGCTTTATTATAAATATTAGTCAGATTATTGAAACCACACTTCTCAAACTTTTATATTATTGATTTAAAAACTGGAAATCATAATCTAAAAGAGTCACCAATATATTTCCTGTTGCTTTTTGAAATGAAGAATGAAAGAAAAACATCAGGAACTTTGTGGTTTGAGCATTACAAATCTGTAATTTTTACTGTCTTCTAAAAAAATATTTTCTTTAGTTTTAAGTTTGTTTGACTTTATAAGCCATCAACAAATAATGAAACAAATAGAAAACTTTATTTACCTAAAACTCCCCGAGGCTTTCATCTTCTGGGAGTTCAATTAGACATTTAAAGAAACCCTACCACATCTATTTGTCCCTGTGTCAATCTTAAGGAAACTGCCCCGAATGACAGTGGCTGATCCTCATACAGGATTTGTAAATCAAAGATTTCCTAAGATGTATTAAACACTATACTGCCACATCTCATTAATCACATAGGTTAAGTCATAGTGAATTCTAATTCAAAAGGCCATAGTTAAACTGTATAGTTTATGCATATAGAATGAAGTAATATGCAGTTTATGGTTTTCAAAAAATATGGCTGAATAAAAGCAGAGCCATTTTATTAATAGTATCTGATTTAGGAACAAGGGAAAAAACCCAGGTGAGTATTTAATTGCCTGAGATAAAGGATGTGTGGATATTACAGGGGAAACTGCACTGCTGTGTACATTTTGTGCTATGTTACCAACGTTGATTATTCAGCACTGACAGGGAAGGACAAGGAAGGAAGAAGACAATCTTTTCATTTCAAGCTCCAATGACACATTTTTCACAAGCAAGATGAACTTTTTTAGACATGTAGTTATGCCACTTAAGTTCAATCCAGAATTCTTGGTGTAGGTATACTTGAGAGGAAGTGACAGGTATCAGGGAAATACCAGTGGAAAAATTGTTAATGATACACTTTTACCTGTTGGTTAGCAGCAATAATTATTCTCTTTCAATTACAGTGCCAATAAAGAGGAATTCACAACAAGAAATCAAATCACTGCATCTTCTAAGCTTTATTTCTATCTCATATTAATATAAGATAGAGCAATTTTAAACTATGCACATTATTAGACATTTCAAACCTAACCTTCTCACTTTATAAAGCAATACATGACATTTCAGGAAAGTATTTTGAAATGTCTCAGTTAGAAAGCTTTAAATAAACATTTCTAAAAATACATGTCTTGAAATTGACTTGTTAAAATTGAAATTTGATTCGGATTCTTTTGTTTATCTGCCTTCCTTTCTTGTGTCAAGTTATTTCATTAAATATCTAAACATTCAAGACTGCACCGGAAAACTAATTAGGTGTTCTCTTCCTGTCATGTACTGAAGTTAGAGCTACCATTCCACACTACAAAACGAATTTTCCAGGCTACTGCTGGCTACTTAACCCTACTCTCCTATCTGCAGTTACTGCCGCTGGAAAGCTGAGAGTAATGAAGGTAATTTTGCAGATAACTGATAATTTTATTCTTGAACTAAGTTTACCAATAAAATTGGGATTATATCTTGTATAAATGAGAAAAATTACAAATCTCCTTGTGTTTAAAGAGTTAGCACACAGTCTTTGAATCTTTTGTGTTAAATAGCCCCTAAAGGAAACACTCAAAGAATTTCCCAGCTCTTTCTGCTACTGTCTATATAATGCAGTATTTAAAATGTAAGCATGTAGGCAGCTATATACAAAGAAATATAAATAGCTATATTGGTTAATGCATTAAAGACTTTCAGGTAAAAAAGGTTTTAATGATACACACAGATCCAAGATTTGAACATTGAATAATTCATAATGTCAAATTCTGCACATTAGACACTCTAAAAGTGAGGCTCCTGGAACAGCTGCATTTAATCACTGAGTCTGGAATGGCAGCTGTCTATCCTCTGGTGAATCATTTGGAATAATCTGACACAAACAGTGTGAGACAATATTTTAAGATAAGAAAGATTACAGCAGGAAACGGAAGACATGGATACAATTTTAAGTCACTGTGGAGAAGAAGAAAAGTGCAGGGAGACTTTGATCAGCAACTGGATGAAAAATGAGTAATTTCAATCAAAACCACCAATAGTACTTTATAAACTCAGAAAAATAACTTACTGAAGGCTGGGCAATTCACATCAGAGTCATACATTTGCTAATAGAAATGAAAAGGGTCCGCCTTTAATCTCAGCACTTGGGAGGCAGAGACAGGTGGATTTCAGGTGGATTTCTGGGTTTGAGGCCAGCCTGGTCTACAGAGTGAGTTCCAGGACAACCAGGGCTACACAGAGAAACCATGTCTCAAAAAAACCAAAAAAAAAAAAAAAAAAAAAAAAAAAGAAATAAATGAAAAGGGTCAATCAACCCATCTATTTTCTGGTGATACACACATTTTATATTCAATCTTCATCTCAAATGGTGATCAACTCACTTCTTAAACATTAATGGAAAAACAGAGCTGGGAACTTTAGTTCTTTTATGATTATTTATTTATATCAATTTTAATCTTTAAATGATAAGCAACATACATCGAGAATTGGGCTAATTTTACTGTCAAGCTTGATTGTATATGTATCTTTTTAATCTTACATTTTCTTAAGACAGACATGTAAATTTCAAAATTTGTACCTTAGAAAAGGTGTATTACTTTATAAACAATATTTTATTGTTTAACTACTAAGAATATTAAAATATTCAAGTAGATATGTAAAATTATTTTTTATTTTTGTATACCTTTTATGGAAGATACTAATTTCACAGTTTTATGGATAGATTGTACAATAGGGCTGGCATTATAGAGCTTTTAGAATCATAGCTTTCTTAGCTCAGAAAAGATTTGTCCAAAGCTGCACAATTAGTAAGAATGAAGATTTAGTTAATCTAGAACAGTGTCTAATTTCTTCTTATTTTAATCTGTTGAGCCATCAGTGGATCTGACATCTATATCTCTCTTCTCATGTCATCATGTCAACATGTCAGAATAGTATGGGTGGAATAGTCAGTCATTTACTGAAATTCATGCCTCAAATATCAACTACATCTTGGGGTATTCACTATTGATTAGAAAAGAAATAATGATTATCTTTGATTTGAATTATTGTTGATTGAATGCAAGAGAACAAAAGTGACCTGAGTTTTACAATCATATATAATGTCAAAACAAATGAAAAAATAGAATTATAAACGTAATGAATTAAAAGAAGAGAAAAGTTAATCTGAAATAAGTACTTTGAATTTTAAATTTTAAGCCAATTTTTTGAGCCAAATTAACTAATTCAGATACTGAGTGAGGAGGTTTGAGACAGTTTCAGTTCTGGCCTGAGTTACAGAATAAAAATCTCAAACAAAGGAAATGAACAAAAAACCAAATTAAAACATAAAATTAAAAGCATCTACCTAAACCTCAAATTAATTGTGATTAACCGTGTTTTATTTTCATAGCCAAAGCATGAACATCCTCTAGGCCTAACGTTCTGAACCCTAGGCCATTCATAGTCTGAGCCAAATGATCATGGGAAGTAAGTGTCTGTCTTGTATTGTAGAGGCTGTACCCCTTTTCTTCCTCCTCTAGATGCCAATAGCACCCCATCCCAGGGTGACAAACCCAGACATCTAGGCATAATGTGCTATGCTCACACAGGTGAACTCACAGTAGGGAGACTGTACAAAAAATAAAAAAAGACCCTAGAAAAGTTTCCTAATGATTTATTTACAATAAATAAATAAGTGGTGGAAAAGATGAATGGATTACTATGAGGTCAAAACCGCTAACCACATATAGTATTTATGTAAAGGTTAAAAAATATATATTTACTCATTATCTAATTATCTCTTATGGAAAAAATCATGGATACATACCAGTAATTTATAATACTCATGTTTGTCATCAAATTTGAGAAATTTTCTAAGATTTTGGAGATTTATAATTTTCCTGCCTTTTGACAAAATCCGACATATTCATCCATGTTCCAAAAATCTACATGTAGTGACAATCATGTCATGTAGTGACATGTAGTCCTTTTTCAGTGAGATAATTTGGTTTGCTTTCATAATTGAGAGTTAACTAGCTGTGGTAATTAGTCCAATTGGACATAATATTTCCTCAGGAAAAAAAAAAAAAAAGACATTCATGTTGATGAAACTTCCCTCTGTGTGTGGGAGTGATGAATAATACATGCAAGGTAAAATTCGTTCTGATTCTGGATCACAGGCCTAAGATCCACAGAGAAAAATAGCCCAATTACAGACTTACTAATCATCAAATCCAAATCATTTAAGCTTTAGGCCTCAAAGAGACCAAATCATTAACCATTAGGCATTAATGACATAAAATTTAACAGACTGAAAGCCAAGGCAAATTTTTTTGTGACACAAAAAAATTCATTAAATAAGAACGAAGATGATAAATAAGGTATTTTGATCTAAATGGTTAGGTCTTTAGAATATTTTTTTGAACTAAATCTTTTAAGCGTCATTTATAGCATACGACTATGACAGTCTAGGTCACTAATTAATATTGTTCCCAATCTAATAGACCTTTCAGATTTGTAAATACATGTTTGGTCATTTTGTTTTAATTTATATTATGTTAGACTAGCATCTATATATACAGATGATATTATACTAAATAATCTTGTAAAAGTAAGAAAGAAAGGGTATTTTTTTTTCAATAAAATTAAGCCAATAAACACTGTATGGATTGATCCAAGTTATTTTTTACTTGTGAAATACCAAGTAAGAGCATCAATGCCTTTGCTCCTTCTACTTTATGTGATTTTGAATGACTCACATAATGCTTTTCTGTTAATGGAGAAAAAATAATATATTTCAGTTGTATTCCATGAAGCTATTTTGAAAATAATACTAAGTATAATGGACACTGTATCATCCACTGTACAAACCATTTTCTTCCAGTATCACTCTAGAATGATTCATTTCTCCCATCAAAGCCATACAGTTAACCTGCATTACTAATTCATTCACTAATTTCTTCAGGGCAGTGGAAGGTTTAGAAAAGAATTGAAGGACGATATAAAAGAGCATACCTGCTCTTGTAAGAATGCTACTGAGGCTGTCATGGGAAAAAAAAAAAAAAAAGACCAAAACATTTTCTTGGAGACATTTCCAATCAGCATTTCTCACTAGTCTAATAGTCAAGGTGATTTTTGTTTAGGGTTTGTGTATGATTATAAATATTTACAGAAAAATATGAGATTAAAATAACTTTGAGTCTTAGAAGCAGAGATAAAGAAACAAAGTAAAACATATATGTATATAAAGTATGTATGTGTGCAAATATTTATATGTATGAATAGAAATGTATATGTGGCTATAACATAATTATACAGTCATATTTAAAGGAAAAATATTTTATTTGTATCATAGTAAGGGTATTATTTTGCATAGTGCTTATTTCTACAGATTTTAAATGCTACAATAAAACTAATTTGTGTACACTTTATACAAATCAGATACAAAATACTTTTTCATTTATTTTCTTTATTCTTTAGTGCACAAATTATGATATTCATGAAGCCCTGATATTTGAATGTGAGACAACAATGTTTGTATTGTGTTTAAAATGTTAAGATCTCTGAAAAAGTTTCACTTTACCATTTTGAACAACCCCACAGCCCTTTCACATGGAGTCGCCCACTGCCAACAGTTGTTGATGCCTCTAGGAGCAGATGGTTTGTGGAGGATTGTTGAATGAGATACTCTGCATCTTAGTCCCAAGACTGCACAGTTGCTGTTGGAAAGGTTACAGAAATGACAACTGGTATTTGAGGAGTTGCAAACCAGAGAGTGGAAATAGCCAGACAACTGTGCGGAGACCATCCAGAAAAAAGACGGCTTGATGAAATCCTGGCACCTAAGAAAAGAAGATGCAGTGATGTGCGAAGTATTCATGGGATGAAGGTGCCTGACATGTTGGCAATGGTTCTTATATTTGTACTTTAACAAGTTTCACAATTCAACTTTGATGTGAAAAATTCTGAGCAAGTGTCTTTAGTCAACTAGGCTAGTTTGTAATATCTGTGAGTGAGAGGCAGTGGATTGATCCTTGATTATTTACATGACATATGACTAGGCAAACTAAACATTTTCATTTTGTTTCTTCTATATCTCTTGTCATTTAATTGACTGACATTTTTTATCAGAGAAACATTGAAAAAAGAAAATGTATTGTGTGACTTTTGGCTTCAATCAGCTCTTCTAAATATACAGAAATATTAGTTGGGATCATACTTAGGATTCACCCCCATGAAACTTCAGATTTGTGTCCCAAGGCTGTTCAAAGCCAATAGCATATTAATGTAATGGCATAAATAGACCTGCTTTGATAGTATGATACTGTTTCCTTTTTACTTTTCTTTCTTCCATTGATTACTGTTATTTGGTGAATGATTTTAGAATTATCTTAGTATATAAAAATTAAAGAATGTAACAGTACATAGTATTTTAATGAAATTATCATATTTGAATAACAATCACACTTCTTTTTAAGGATAATAATTAAATTATGTCTTATATACAGGCTATCAACAGCTAATTAACTTACCTAGCCTTAGGAAGAATTAAGGCATGAATCCCAATTAACCAACCATCTCTACTTTTCTCATTATGTCTTTGTCATATCTCCCTCCTTTCTAAGAACTGAAAACATGTGTCAATGTCATGACATTAATTCAGATTTGTGACACATATAACTTTCATTTTTCCAATGTAAAGAATGTAGACATAGTAAATAAATCTAAGCACAAAACAAAGCAAAACAAAAAAACCATAAGATCCTAGTTCAACACAGCCGCAGGACGTGAGTAAACAGTAGTCTGTATATGTCAACTGTCTGAGACAGTTTCAAAAACCTCTTAAATGAATACCCACTTGATATGTAATTTGTTGATTTTCCTCAGGGACACACACACATTTATGTATGTATGTATGTACGGTATGTATGTGTGTGTGTATATATATGAATTTCAGCTACCTCATCCCTATTGTACTTGAAATGCAATAAAATTGTGACATTAACATATTGCATGTGATGTACTCAAGCCAATGAAGATCTACTTGGGCACAGCATTTGAATTCCACCCACGTACCTAGTAGAAAACAATCAAAATTTCCTCTCCTATCTGTCATAACATTAGTGTTTGGTACTGAATAATACAATGTAGTGATATATGGAAAGGTTCATGGCATAGATTACTTTTGTTTTTATTTAAATAAATTTCTTCAGGGTCCAATTGTAGGTAGATAGAAAACTGAGCATGAAAGGTAGTGAGTTTCTCTTTGTTTCCTCTCTAAGGGAACAACATTGACCATGTGTTTTCCTCTTAATATCATGCAATGACATGGTACGTTGTTAGAGATGGTAAACTACTCTCAATATGTTATTAATGCCAGGTAATCGTTTCTAATAGATATGGGTGTTTGTCTTACACAACTCTGAGATACTGACAACGAAATGACTACTTATATCAACCGCTATACTATTATGAAGAATAGTTTTGCGAGCCTAGACCATGCTACTGCTCCATGTTTTCTTCCTATAAGTACCACAAAGCTTAAATAATCCTTCAACTTTTCATTGCTCCAATAGTAGAGAAGGATAGTTTTAAGTATAACATCTGTATTTTATAAAATAAATTTTACATGAAGGGCATCATCATTCCAAATATGAACAGAAAAAGTATTCTAACAATCTATGTTGAGAGAATTTGGGAGGAACAACTGTAGTAAACATTTTCTAAGGAGTTTCTATCATACACTTATTGCTATACCTAGTCTCTAGATTCTTTCATATCAAAAAGTTTAAATATTGATGTCTCACCCACAGATAATTTGAAATTGAATTTTAATTATGCTGTCTGTTTATCGGCGATTCTGTTACATGATTTATTTGTGCACTATTGTATCCTAAGTTGCCTTCTCAGTATACTAGTTGTTCGGAACACATTGTCCTTTACTAGATGCTTTGTGCAATGTCCAAATAGGCTGCTTTTATAGGACCAACTTAAAGCCAGTAGAAGAAGACACAACTAGCAATTTCCTGAACTATCCATGTATGAATTAAGTGACAAATATAATCAGCTCAGTTTTATCAACATGAATATTGTTCAACATGGTTATCCTATTGTTATGACAAAGGCTTCAAATGATATGCCTTTATCAAGCTTTGCTTGGGAATAACCTGGTATAGAAATATTAATTCTAGTTTTAGGTTTTGCACTTCCAAAGAGTAAACAATAGAAATAAATAAATGAAAACTGTGTTTTGCACTTTTGTCCAAATTCATTGATGCCCTTTTTATTTAGAGGAGTTTCCTTAGTTCAAATTAATCATATATATCCTAGAAAGCATGAGAGGAAATTAAGAAGATATTCCATAAAATACAGGTTTATTCTTATTTTAAGTATGAAAAGTAAGTTTTTAAAAACCTATCCATAAAAAAAGTGATTATTTGTAATACTGAAATTAGTGTGGCTTTTTCAAAATAACTTCTGGCACACATCAATTACTTTCTGCCTTTATCCTTCCATATCAAGTAGCTATAAACGGTCTAAAAACAATGAAATATAATTTATTCATGAGGATTTTTTTTTTTTTTTACAAAACAAAACACTAAAGAATTTAAAGATAGATACTAATCTGAACAGCCTGCAGTAGTGAGTTGCATGGTATCTCTGGAGTGCATTGTCTAGCTCTGGGCTTGCTCCTCGATAGAGAAGAGCCAGCCATTCCAAGCTCTAAGAATGTCCTGCTTCTCTGTGGAAACCATCAAGGGCCCCAAAACTTGCCAGCTTGGAACTCTGCCCTACCAAACTCCTTTCCAGCTGGTCTCTCCAAGACAAAGCCTGCAGAAGTGAGTTCTATATGGTTCCTGGAGCTCCATTGTCTAGCTCTTGGATCACTGCTGGGTCCAGCGAAGTCTTGAGGGACCCAAAGAGCATCCTGTTTCCCAATGGAAACTTTCTAGGGACACCAAACTAGTAATATTGGAACCCTGTTCCAACAATTCCATCTCAGTCATATCTTCCCACCATTTCCGCTTACACGCCTGGGAAACAGGCTTCAAAGGTGAGTTATACCTGGTCCAGGCCTCTGGGTTCTCCACTTTAGTCCTGAAGACCCTTGCAGGAACTCAAGAGCTTTTTACTACACTATGGAAATCTGCAGATACCCCAAGAACTAACAACTTGGAACGTTCACCCACCAAACCCATGCCATTGGGGTCTTCCTAAGACACAGCCAGGAGAGTCATATATGCTTACCTCTATTGTCGGGCCCAGGGCTTCCTGCACCTTCCTGAGAAATCCTGATGTCATCAGAATCCTCCAGCCAACAACAGGGAAAACCAGATGCCTAAAGAACAGTATAAAAACACACAATAAGTAAGAACCAGGGCAATATGGCTCCTCCAGAGGTCAGTTATCTTATTACAACAAACCCTGGATATCCTAAGTGAAACTCAAGCACAAGAAGAGGATCTAAAATCTAATCTTTTAAAGATGATAGAAGCCTTTAACAAGGACATGAATAAATCCCTTACGGAAATAAAGGGAAATACATTCAAAGTCGTAGAGGCATTAAAAGAAGAAACAAATAAATATAAAGAAATACAGGAAAACACTCAAACAGATAAAAGATGCGAATGAAATTGTCCAAGACCTGAAAAGATAAATAGAAACAATAAGAAAAACACAAACTGAGGCAAACCTGGAGATGGAAAATCTAGGAAAAAGCAGGGAAGGATACTTTATATTCATCAAAGGAAAAATGCACCAAGGGGACATCTCAATTGTGAACATCTATACCCCAAAGGCAAAAGTACCCACATTTGTAAAAGAAACATAGCTAAAGCTTAAATCATACATCTAACCCCGCACTTTAATAGTGGAAGACTTGAACACCCAATTCTCACCAATGGACAGGTCATTGAGACAAACTAAACAGAGAAATCATGAAACTAACAAAGGTTATGACTCAAATGGACATTACAGACAATTATAGAACATTTTGCCAAAAGAAAAGAGTATACTTTCTCTCCAAAACTAACCATATAATCGGTTACAAAGCAAACCTCAACAGATACAAGAAGATTCAATTAACTTCATCCATTTTATCAGATCATCAAAGATTAAAGCTAGACTTCAACAACAATAGAAACAATAGAAAGCCTACATATCTATGGAAACTGAACAATTCTCTTCTCAATGATCACTGGGTCAGAGGAAAAATAAAGAAAAATATTAAAGACTTTCTAGAAGTCAAAGAAAATGAGGGTAAAACATACCCAAACTTATGAGACATTATGAAAGTAGTGCTAAGAGGAAAATTCATAGCACTGAGTGCCCTCATAAAGAAATTGGAGGATTCTCATTCTAACAAATTAAAAGTATTTCTGAATTTTCTAGGGAAACAATGAAACAAATACAGCCAGGAGGACAAGATGGCAGAAAATAATCAAAATTGGCCTAAAATCAATTAGAAAAAATAAAACAATACAAAAAATAAATGGAATGTGAGCTGGTACTTCAAGAATATTAACAAGAGAGACAAATCACAGCCAACCTAACTAAAAGGCAGAGAAAAAATACCCAAATTAACAAAATCAGAAATGGAAAGGGAAATATAACAGAAGAAACAGAAAATTTAAAGAATCATGAGATCTTATGTCAAAGTCCTATACTCCACAAAATTGAAAATCTAAATGAAATGGATGATTTCTAGACAGATAATTACCAAAGCTATATCAAGATGAGGTAAAATAGAAATAGAAGCTGCTATTAAAAGTCTCCCAACCCACTCCTGGAAAAAATTAAGCCGTGGGCCAGGAGTTTTAGGGCAGAATTCTACTAGACCTTCAAAGAAGAGATAATACTAATATTAGTCAATATAATCCACAAAATAGAACCAGAAGGAACCTTACCAAACTCATTCTCTAAAAATCCAGGTAACCTGATACCTAAACCACACAAACTCTCAACAAAGATAGACAATTATAGACCATTTTTCCTTATGGAAAATGATGCAAAAATACTTAATAAAATACTTGGAAATCAAATCCAAGAACACACCAAAAACATAATTCATGATGATCGAGTAGGCTTCATCCCAGAGATGCAGGGGTCATCCAATATATGAAAAATTCATCCATGTAATCTACCATATAAACAAACTGAAAAAAAAAATCCTAATGATCATCACATTAGATGCTAAGCCTCTGACAAAATGCAACACTGCTTCATGTTACAATTCTACAAGAGATCAAGGATAAAAAGGGACACACTTAAAAACAATAAAGGCAATATGCAGCAAATAGATGGCCAACATCAAATTTAAATCAAGAGGGACTTAGAGCAATTCCACTAAAATCAGGGACAGAACAAGTTTGTTCACTCCCTATCTCTTTACTATAGTACTTGAAGTCTTAGAGCATTAAGACAACTAAAGGAGGTCAATGGGAGACAAATTGGAAAGCAAGAAGCTGAAGTATTTCTATTTGCAGACAGTTTAACAGTATACTTAAGTGACCCCCAAAATTCTACCAGAAAACTACAGCTGATTAACACCTTTAGTGAAGTGGCTAGATACAAAATTAACTCAAAGAAATCACTGGTCTTCCTTTATACATATGATAAATGAGCTGAGAAAGAAGTTAGGGAGACAATACCCTTCATAATAGCCACAAAGAATATAAAATACTTTGGTGTAATTCTAACCAAACTAGTGAAAGACCTGTGTGACAAGAAGTTCATGTCTCTGAAAAAAAGAAATTGAGGAAGCTTTCAAAAGATTAAAAATCTCCCATGTTCATGGATTGGTATGATTAACGTAGTAAAATTGCCATCTTACCAAAAGCAACCTACAGATTCAATGCAATTTCTGTCAAAATTCTAACACAATTCTTCTCAGATCTTAAAAGAACAAGTCTCAACTTCACATGGAAAAATTAACAAATAATCCATGATAGCTAAAATTATCCTGAACAATTAAAGAACTTCTGGACATATCATTATCCTTGACCTCAATCTGGACTATAGAGAAATACTAATAAAAACTTAAGAGTATTATTATAGAAATAGATAGGTTGATCATTGGAATTGAATCAAAGACCCAGAAATTAAACTACATGTAGTAGTAATGTTAATTGGAAATCAGTCTTACAGTTCCTCAGAAAATTGGACATAGTACTACTTGAGGACCCAGCTATACCACTCTTGGTCATATACCTAAAAGATTCCCCAACATACAACAAGGACACATGTTCCACTATGTTCATAGCAGCCTTATTAATAATAGCCAGAAGCTGGAAAGAACCCAGATGTCATTCAACAGAGGAATGGATAAAGAAAATGTGGTACATTTACACAATGGTGTACTACTTAGCTATTAAAAATGACTTCATGAAATTCATAGGCAAATGGATGGAACTAGAAAATATCATCCTAAGTGAGGTGACCCAAACACAAAAGAACACATATAGTATGCACTCACTAATAAGTGGATATTAGTCCAAAAGCTCGTAATACCCAAGATATGATTCCCAGACCTCATGAAGCTCAAGAAGAAGGAAGACCAAAATGTGGATGCTTCAATGTTTCTTAGAAAGAGGAACAAAATACTCATGGGAGCAAACATGCAGACAAAGGTAGAACAGAGATTGAAGGAAAGGTCATCCAGAGATCCATCTCATATACAGTCACCAAACCCAGACACTATTGTGAATGCCAAGAAGTGCTTGCTAAAAGAAGCCTGATATAGCTGTCTCCTGAGAGGCTCTGCCAGAACCTGACAAATACAGAGGCAGATGCTTGCAGTCAACCACTGGACTGAACATGGTGTCCCCAATGGAGGAGATAGAAAGAGGACTGAAGGAGCTGACGGGGTTTGCAACCCCATAGGAAGAACAACAATATCAACTAACCAGACCCCTCACAGCTCCCAGGGACTAAGCCACCAACCAAGGAGTAAACATGGAGGGACCCATGGCTCCAACCGCATATATAGCAGAGGATGGCCTTGTCAGACATCAATGGGAGAGGAGGTCCTTAGTCCAATGGAAGCTCTATAGATGCCCAGTGTAGGGGAATTCGAGGGTGGGGAGGCAGCAGTTGTTGGGTGGGTATAGGAACCCTCTCATAGAAGTAGGGGTAGGGGGACTTGATAGGCTGTTCCCAGGAAGGAAGGAAACAGGGAAAGGGGATAACATTTGAAATGTAAATAAAGAAAATATCCAATTAAAAAATGGAAAAGAAAAAGAAAAAAAGTAACAGATTGAAGATTAAAAAAAAAAAAAAGGTAATCTGCTCTATACTTCCTGGTGGGTATACACACCATTCTCACTATCACACCAATAGTCTCGATTCCTGAAAGAAAGACACACATACACAGCCTTATATTTTAAATACCTTAAACAGATCAATGGCTGGGCCATTCAATAACTCCACATGGATAATACACACTGACCTCCCATATTCTTAAATTAATACTTTACATCTATATTTTATCTTTGTTGCTCTGAACCTTGCTGGGCAGCCCTCATGGGGCTGCATTCCCTCTGCACCTACATGTTGGCTGTTTCACGCTGTTATACCTTTCCAGCATGGTCCATCTCTTATGCCTTCATCGTGACAGAATCCCCTCTTCATCCCTCCTTGCTCCCTTCCCTAGAATCCTAAACATCCTGCCTGTGTCTCCCTGACTTGACATTGGCCCCCGACAACTTTATTTACCAATCAGAACCAGCTTCATGCAGACGTGAAAATTCTCATGTGATTTTAGGAGCCAACTTTCACACAAACAGAATTTGAAGCAATCGACAGCACCCACACACCTACGTATTTTGGCTTCTTTTGACAAAGAAGCCAAAACCATACCAGGGAAAGATGAGAGCATCTTCAGCAAATGGTGCTGGTCTAACTGGATGTTTGCAGGTAGATGAATACAAACAGATCTGCATTTAGTCACCAGTGAAATACAAATCAGAATGACTCCGAGACTTTACCTTACACCCATGAGAATGGCTAAGATCAAAAACTCAAAGAACAGCACAAGCTGGTGAGGCTGTGGAACAAGGAGAACACTCCTACACTGATGATGTGAGTGCAAACTTGTAAAATCATTCTGGTAATCAATTTGGGAGTTTCTCAGAAAATTTGGAATTTTCCTACCTAAAGATCCAGCTATATCACTCCTGGATATATACTCAAAAGATTCTCCACTATCCCCCAACGATTCTTGCTCAAATATATTCATAACAGCTTTATTCATAATAATCAGAAACCTAAACAACCTAGATGTCCCTCAACTGAAGCAAAGATATAAAAAATATGGTTCATTTACACAATGGAATACTACATAGCCATTAAAAACAAGGACATCATGAATTTCGCAGGCAAATGGAAGGAACTAGAAAATATCATCCTGAGTGAGGTAATCCAGTCTAAAAGGACATGCATGATATATTGTCGCTTGTAAGTGGACATTAGCAATAAAATATAGGATAACCATGCTACAATCCACAGACTCCAAGAAGCCAAATAACAAGCAAGGTCCAAGAGAGAAAGGTTCAATATTTCCCAAAAGAAGGAAAAATAGATATTGGAAGTCTATGCCTGAGACCTGAGATCGGGGAGGGCGACCCTAGTTAAGACTCCTAGCATTGAGGGATATGTATCCGGAAGAGGTCCCTTTCTGTAGCCGGGCAGGACTCCCAGGGATAAGGACAGCAACATAAGACCTTTGACCCAAAATGTGTCTTGCCTAGAAGATATGCAGAGACAAAGAGAGAGCAAAGATGGAGAGAATGACCAACCAATGATCATTGAGACACATCCTATGAGCAATAACCAATCTCTGATACTAATGATGATCTCTATTAGGCTTGCAGGCAGGAACCTGCCTCTGTCCTCTGAGAGGCTCCACACAGCAGCTAATGAAAAGATGCAGAGATTCACACCCAGATATTAGATAGATTTTGGGGAGGATTGTGGAAATGTTGAGAGAAGGATTCAGGGACCCAAAGAGGACAGGTACTCCACAGGAAGACCAACAGAGTCGAAGAACCTGTATCCTTGGGAATATCCAGAGACTGAATCACCAACCGAAGAGAGAGCATGGGCTGGACCCTATGCTTTCTGCATATATGGTCTTCATGTAGGTCCTCCAACAATTTGATTAGGGGCTATCTGTGAGCCTGTTGTCTAACTGTCTGTGGATCCTGTGCCCCTAAATGGACAGCCTTGGCGGGTCTCTGTGGGAGAGGATGTGCCCAGTCCTGTAGAGCCTTGATGTGTCATGAGGGGGATTGTGAGGAGGATAACACGCAGAAAGGGGCTTCCCCGTCTCAAAGCAAAGGGGAAAGTGGATTGGGTCAGAACTTTTGTGAGGTGATTCTGGGAGAAACAGGGTGGGGGGGAGGCTGATATTGGGATGTAAAACATATATATGTTTAACTTTTTAAATTAAAAATAAAAAAGATTAAAAAAGAATTTAAAGATATTACAACATTTTTTAGTTACAATAACATGGGATATCTGGGACTTTTACTTTTTTCATGGACTAATGAGAAGAGATTTGGGTTGGTAATAGATGCTGTAGATTCTAAACCCCAGAGACAGGTCTGTGAATCTGTTTTTTCGGATGATAGATAAAACATACAATTTCATAGCATTACAAAATAGGGGAGTTAAACAGGGGTAGAGATAATTGCCAAAAAGTAATTGCTTTTGAGGGAAATGAGAAGCAATTACTCAGAGTGACCTAGAAAACTAAAACTTTTCAAGAAAAATAAATTATCAAGACAAGGCTGAGTGGTGTGGTGGTGCAGGGTTTTAAGAGCAACACTCAGGAGGCAGAGGCAGGCAGATCTCTGTGAGTTTGGACAAGCCTGGTCTTCTGTGTGAGTTTCAGGACAGCCAGGGCTATGCAGAAAAATTCTATCTGAAATAAACTAACCAACTAGCTAACTAACTAGACAACTAACTAACTAACTAACTAAAATATGTAAAGATAATGCTTGTTTAGGGAAAACTGGCTTGGACCTTTAAGCATGATTTCAAAGAATGCCAAATAAACGTATTCTAAAATATTTGTACTTCACTGAAAAATTCATTTTGTGATAGTCTTACATATAATCTTCCATTATTTATTTAGTTTGCATTTTCAATTGCATCTTAATTTTAATTCCCCCATTTACATTTATATCAATAATTATGGCATCTGTTGTGCTCATTATTTCTTGATATTAGTGACATTTTAGTCTATCCCTTTATTTTCAAGAGATGGGGAAGCTCAAAAGTTCTAAGTTGAACAACTTTACTATGAAATATCCACTGTATATCATCTGTGCTTTTATATGTGCATGATCTCTCAATCTGTCCATCTGCCTGCCTAGCATTTATTATCAACTTTGATTAGCATACTTTCATTAGATATAAATTACGTCAACTTTTACTTAAAACACTATAAGTTTATTTTTTTCTTTTGTAGTATTAATTTCATACTGTGTAAATGTACACTTTCTTTGGTTTACTCAGATGAAGTGATAGATGAGAGCATTAGCCAAGCTTTACTTTCTGGGCTGAACCCAGAACATTTCTAACTATCCCTTAGGCCTGGAAGAGTCTAGCCTCAATGCAATTTAATCTTCTGCAAGTACAGACCTTGAAGGCTTCAGCTTCCAGTCTCTGGCTGCTAAACTAAGTCTAGAATATTTCAGCCTCCAAGACTTACTGCTGTACAAACTCACCCTTCCAGCTCTTTCTGAACTCTGGCTGGCTGGATCAGCTTAGTGTTCTGGCTTAAACTCTGATTCAAATAGGTTTCTCTTGAATTCTGACTAAATTGTTCTGCTTGGGAAGACTGCCTTTGCACTCCATAAAATGAACTGCTCTGAACTCAAATGTGCTGACCTGACTGCCAAAATCAACTGAACTGAATTCTCTCAACTGAACTCCACTGTACTCAATTCGCTCCCCCTCACTCCTCTTTCTGTCTTTTCTGTATGTTCTCCTGAGAGTGGGCATATCCAATGTCTGACTCATTTTGTCAAACTTTTCTCTGATTTGCCCATTTTTCTGCCCAGCAATTAGATATCATTACTTGGGTTAAAGGTGTGTACTAAAGGTGTTTCTATATTCCAATCAGAGAGATCAAAGATGTGTATTCAGGGCATATCTCTATTCCAGCCAGAGGGATTAAAGGTGGATGGTGTGTCTGCATTTCAACAGAATCCTATCTTTAGATGTGATCTGTTGCCAGAGGAACCATGTTGCTGGATTAAAATTCCTCTACAACATTGGACTCAAATACATCTATATGAATTTTGACAGTTGTGTACTATTCTTACTACCTAAATGATTATCAAAAGCTCATAGGTCTGAAGCAATTTACCTTCAATGACTCAGTGTGTGTGTGTGTGTGTGTGTGTGTGTTGTGTGGTAAGAGAAATTTCCAGGCTTAACTTCTCTGAGTCTCCTATTTGAAATATGTATAAATAAGGACTAGTCATATGATAGCTTCATTGCAAAGTCATCACATTTTTATAACTCAGTGGTTCTGTTAAATGTATGTTCTCACTGTCTTAGAACTCAGTTTTTCATTATAGGTCTGTTTTTTCTTGGGAATAAAATAAAGGAAAACTGGGTTTTATGAAAACTCAATACTCATGATTTTGCCTACTTCATTAATAAAAATGCAAACACTGATGCACCAAGGCAGGCATAATTCCACCAGTCTACCAGTTAAGGTCATTTATACAGATTTTATCTACTAAACACAGCAAGCTATTAGATCTTTCCATTCAAGAAAGAATAGTCTTCTCTTCTTTTAACTAAAATAGATTCTTTTCTCATAAAATATAGCCTGATTATAGTTTTTCCTCTCTTTACTCCTCCTAGTTCTTCTTTACCTCTCCTTTCCTCTGAATCTTTCTCCTTTATGTCTCTTATTAGAAAAGAACAGACTTCTAAGAGGTAACATCCAAACATGACAATGTCAAATATTATAAGATGAAACAAAAACTGTCCTATCAAAGTTGGATATGACAAGCCAACAGGAGAAAAAGCCAGAGTAGGTGAAAGAGTTAGAGATTCACTTGTTCTCACAGTCAAGAGTTCCATAAAATACTAAGCTAATAGTAAAAATATATAAGCTGAGGACATGCTGCAGACCTATGTAGGCCCTGTAGTTGCTGCTTCAGTCTCTGTGAGCTCATATGCACCATGCTTATTTTCAGAAGGCCATATTTTTCATGCTTCTGTTTGTCATGATAGACCCATTCTTTAAGGTGTCACCAAAATCCATAGTCCATTCTTTTGAAAATGTGTGATGGATATTCTACTTTTGTTTTTGTTTTTGTTTTTGTTTTAATGGAAAGAATCTCTTTGGAATAAACATCAGTGGAACCTAGCAATACCTTTCAAAGCTCAGTCATATCACAATTTCTAGGATAAAAGCGAATGATACTAAATTAAGTATTCTCTTTATAAGTGAGTCAGAGAATCCCATATATAATCCTTTATAAAAGAACGTTGAGTCAGAACTAATTGTAGGTTCATATCAATTCTGATGATCAATACAAGTTTTTGTCTTTCTATGACTTTCTTTCTATAGGCCACAATATTTGGAAACAATAGCTGAGTGTGAAAATATTAACTAGGTTATTTTCCTTATTTGTGACTCAGAAAAGATACTGAGACAAACAAAGGAATGGAGTCAAACCCAGCACTAGCTATTTTACTAAAATCTTGAAGGCAAACCCTTGTTTAGTAAAGTCTTTATGAAGGAACAATGTAGGTACCTCTTAGTACAGTGATTTTTTGTTTTTGGTTTTTTTTTTTTTTTTTTTTTTTTTTTAAATTTTGACCTTTATTCCAATGAAAGATACAGGGAAAGGTAAACATTGGTGTCCATTTTGAGGTCATTATTGACCTCCTAGCATTAATTTGCTCAGTGAATGGAATAAGCAGAACAAGTACTATTAAACCTGTAAAACTCTAGCACTGTTAACTAATCTAGAGACCAGAAACTAGAAACTGTATGTTCTAACAATATTAGCACATTAAAGCTCAAGTAATTAATTTAATTTAAAAGTCTATTGGAAAAGAAAAACCGGATGTGTCTAGAAAAATACTTCTTGGTCTTATTTGAATTGATCCCAGCATTCATCTATTTATCAAACATTTTTATAACTTCTGTGACAGTTATTTAATGTTACTTATGAGAAGATCAAAGATTTCCTTGTGATGCTTCTGGACCTTAGAAAAATCTAAGAAACTTGTATTTGTTTCATAGTCCCCTTTTCTCTAATAATGAACAGGAATCAGCACTCTTTCTTAGAATAATTTCAAGTGTAACCCCATAGTCACCCCAATCGTGATTACCATTTTTTCACATCTAATCTTTTATTAAATATCAACCTTTCTTGTATGAGTTTTTCTTTTGCAAGGAAAGTTTACCATATTAAAAGTACTCAACTTTGGAAAATGTTTATTGAAAACAATAGTCACAAAAACCAAACAATTAAAAATTATAGGAGTGAGCATGAAAATAATAATAAAAAAATCTATTATCATGATGTTTATTGGAATCACAGTATACCTTAAAAGTTGAAAGAGGTGTTTCTGATTTAATTATTTGGGCATAAGTTCATAAAAAGATAATTTATCATATTTGTTAATTAAATTTAGTATAAGATGTGTCTGTCAAAAGTTGAACATATATTTAATGAAATCATGACTTAAATGTCCTTTGTGAATATGTTGGTCGCTTAATTTTCTGTGACCTCTGTTTTTTCCTGTGTGACTTATCAGGTAAGACATGGTGATCTCTTATCATACTCTCAAGACCAACATTCATGTTTTCCTGATAAGTATACATTCGATGTTAATGTAAAAATGAGTAAATCTGACTTCCAGTTTCTATTTAATAGGCATATGCTTCCTAACACTCTGAATTTTTATGAATTTTTATAATAAACCACCAAGGGATGTCAGGGAAAGGGCATAAGCCAGAAGTAGTCACTTCATGGAGAGAGGTTCTATTCAAGAATCAATGCTTATCTTTGCCTTCTGTTCTCTTGTTTTAAGAAAATCCAAAGTCATGTTTGAGTTTTCATCAATTTCTTTGAAAACTACTCAAGTCAACATAAAATTAAATTATGTCTAAGGCTTCATTTTTACAATTTTAAATAAATATTTTCTTTTGATTATTGTAGAGGTGTGCTGTTAGACATTGTTAATCATCTTTGAACAATGTAATTTCCAAGGAATGCTTTTTCTTTCTCTCAGTCTCTGTCTCTGTGTCTCTGTGTCTCTTTCTCTGTCTCTGTCTCTGCCTTTCTCTCTCTCTCTCTCTCTCTCTCTCTCTCTCTCTCTCATGAGATTTTAGGGAAATTATGGTTTCAAAAGGAAGCATGGCCACAGGTAGGTATCTTCAAGGTAATGTGTCTTGTCTTTTATGATCCATTGAAATACAAGGAGTCTTTTATTGAACCTGTGAGCTCAATATTTCTATATCCATTTTCCTGTTGAAATTTCCAGGTGCTTTCACATATCACTTCTAGAACTACTGGGGTCTTTGAAGACAATAAATACACACACACAGAAAGAGAGAGAGAGAGAGAGAGAGAGAGAGAGAGAGAGAGAGAGAAGCCAGGTTCATAATTACCTAATTCTATGCTCAGAAGAGCCTAACTAATACTAATTATTAGAATCAGCCACCAATGAGAAAAGGGAAAAAGCTAAGTAGCCTCATATAACTGATGGATTAACATATAGAGAACAAAAGCAGTGAGCACTGGTTCTCTTTTTATAAAATTTCAAATAGTCTATTAAGACTAAAAAAAATAAAAAATAAAAAGCAAAATCAAATTTCAGTCATGAGATTTCATTCTATACACAAAATAGAATGGGATTTCTCTCCACTAACTGACATAGACATATATCCCCAAATCAGAAGATGTTTGCGTCCACGGCATATTTTACTTTCTGTAGTTTATTCCTCATTTTAACTAGCAACATTGCAATAGCTGAAAAATGCTGGCAAAATGTTTATTCACTATCATTCACTGGAACCCATTTACTAGTGTCTCCTCACACAGAAAATCATCTTATGCCTTGTGTTATAGCAAATAGAAGGATAAATTCCAGAGCTTGAATTTAAGGGCTATTTGTCAATAAAGAAAAGAAATGAGGTTCTACATAACCAAGAAGTACTTTTCAGGCATATGCAATGTGCACAATAAACTTGAACTTACTTAAAAGCAGGGGCACTACAGTAGGACCTGGGTACAAACCTCCTGGAGTGACATTCATTGATGTTCACAGAGTTATAGTAAAGTAAGAAGTCATTTTAAAGTGGAGAATATAGCTGAAAAATCACAACTCCAGAATTTACAGTGTTTCATAAATTTGTGAAATTGCTCATTGGAAAAGAAATAGCTAAAGCAATAAAAGTACTGTTTGAAGAGCTTCTGAAGTAAAGGGGAAAATCTTACTTTGAAGATTGAACTTATATCATTCTAAAACATACAGACTCATATTTTTTGTCTATTACTCTATCACCTCCAGTCAATGGAAGTAACTTATTTTACATGAGCAAGAATAAACATGCACAGGACATAGCATCAGATTAGATATGTTCACCTTGAAAGAGAAGTAATATATTTAATAAGAGGTGGAGATATTTTGATATTATTTGTTATAGTTGTCAATATACAGAACAGAGATTTTAGCAGTTAACATCACATTTTCTCCTTAATTATGAGAATTATGAGTAAATATGAGGTAGCGATTTTGCCTAGATAGACCAAATATTCACTTGTTTTGATTTCAGCTTGTAGGCTACTTGAACTTTTTGACATTTTAAATTTTCTTTAAATATGATTAAATTTTACAATCCACTTTATCTAGGCATACAATCAAACTCACTAATATTAACCTGCTATCTTGCCACTAACATGTCCATGCTGAGCAGAAGTTTGACTTCAGCCCAATATTTTGTGACTTAAAAACATTTTTTCCTGGGGTTTTCTTGATATTTCTACATGAATTCTTCAAATAACCAACAAAAATGAGAAATGAAATGAGTTATTTAAAATTACAGATTATCTCCTGTTCCAATGAATGGTACACTTGTTTATGTAATTACAGGAGAAAACCATCATCTTTTCTCACACCCATTCTAGTTATCTTGTTGAATATGTATCTTACATTCTATCATAACCACTGGTAAGTAAAGGGTTCATATTGCTTTAGAGTCTTACAATTTCCCTTTACAAATCTACTCATTATGGAGACTTCACTTAGGCCTCCCAAGCATGTTGATAATTTATTTTTCTTTTTTCCTTTTGGTTTTTCAAGATAGGGATTTCCATATGTCCATATGTAACCCTGGCTGTCCTGGACCAAGCTCTCTAGACCAGGCTCACCTTAAATTCAAATCTCATTGTAACATTTTCAAAAAATGTATGATTATACTTTGGCCTTTTTTTTTTTTCACTTCCCTAGAGTTCTCCTCTATTTCGCCTCTCTTACTCTCGTTGAACATATTACCCCCACAGTTCCTCCATGAAGCTCTGACATCATCTGCTTCTCAATCTTTCCTTTACCCCTCTTCATTGCTGGGTCGGGGTTCAGTCAGAGAAGATGTACCTAACCCTCAAGAGACTGGAGGCCCCAGAGAGTCGGGAGAACTGGTGAGGTGGGGCTTAGAGATGCAGAACATCCTCTTGGAGGGAAGGTCGAGGGGGAGGTGGTTTGGGATGTGGAACAGTCAGAGAGTGGACCAGGAGGGGGATATCTGGAATGTAAAAACAAAAAAATTATATAAAATTAAAAAATTAAGAACTTAAAAAAAAAAAAAAAACCTCATTCTGTTTCTCATACCTCACTGTGCTTTCTTCTCTGCCTTTATGTGTCCTATACTCTCTGATTGTCCATCTTAAAAAAAAAAAAAAAAGAAAAGAATGAAACTGTTTGAAGGTGTTATTTCCTTTTCAACCAAAACCCATAGTCTAGTTCCAGGACTGTGTAATCTCCTGGTGAGGCAGATATCTGAATGTGTCATTTTCTCCATGGCAATATCTTTCTTCCTGTCTACCTTCCTTCCACTTGAATTCTGAGTATCAATCTCAGTATGGAAATTCCTCAAAAAACTGAAAACAGAACTACCATATAGCCCCAATATACCACATTCAAAGGCATTTATATCTTACTTCAGAAATACTTGTCATCTATCAGTATTGTTGCTCTATTTCCAATAGATAAGAGTCAACGTATATATCTATCAACTGGTAAATGGATGCTGAAAATGTGGCACATATAAACACTGGAATACTTTTGAGCTCTAAAGAGTAATAAAATTATATATTTTTCAGGTAAATGGATGGAATTTGAAAACTTCATGCTAATTGTCTTCTCCTAGGCTGTAAAAGCCAAATCCATAGAATTGTTTTATACATAGTTACTATCTTCAAATGTTTTATTTCATGTAGCTGACCACATGAAAATGCCAGTCAGAAATCAAGAGTGAAAGTGTAGGAAGATATTTACTGAGGAGAAAACAGTTATTTAGAGATTAAATGAAAGGAAGGGATGGGGATAATGGGGGCAAAGAAGTTGAAACAGGTTAGTGGAATGATGTTGGTGGGGGCATAAGAGGCAGAAAAATGATAACCAAATGAAATGCACATGGGCAAAGTACAAGGAAACCTATGATCTTGAAATGCAAGTGAAAACATGTGACAGGAAAGGAAGGGACTAATACTGTGTTAACTGTTTAAGTGAGAATGGGGGATCCGGGATCAGAAAAATGTGGAGCAGAAGGTGGCTTTACCAACAAATACATTTTTTAAAAATCTGTTTTAAACGTAGTTACCATGCATGGGTGAAAAATGCTACTCCTAGAAGATGCAGGCTATTAAAAGAAAATCTCAGTGCTGGGGCAGGGTGTATCACCCTATTTGTTATTGATAAAGTAAGCTCAGAGGCAAGCAGAACAATGCAGACTTTCTTAGTGGTTGTCTTCCATAGCTAGACAATATATGACAGTATTGATGATGACATGATATATTTTAGTTTTAGGACTCAGACAGTCTTCAACTAACCAGAAAATTTTCTCAATTCTACCTAGTTTTTAAAATATAAGAGGTGCTATGTGTGGTTATGGGGGGAAAGATTGTAATGTTCTGAGTATTAGATCCTGCATTATACAATATTGAGTTTTCCACAAACTGTGTTATCTGCTGCATAGGAGTAGTGACTGTGTGGGGGCATAACCGATCATTCTCTTTGTTGGATTTGAGGACCATTTCATACTAGGCTACTGATGCATTCTCACAGGTCAGAGAAGAAGAACTACTGATGTTTTGGTAAATTATTATGTTGTGATGCTGCCTTCTTAATATTTATTTTATAATCAGATTTGTGGTGTCTTCACCTTAGTCAGAGAAACTTCCTTTTGCAATAAGTAGTAGTTAATACAAAGATCATAACTGCTGAACATGATGAGAAAAGTATCTGTGAGTGTTTAGCTGTGAAGCAATACTGTGGAAGAGGGGTAAAAGAATGTCAGAACCTGAGGATGGGGAAAAATGCTATGAAATACCACTGGGCATGATGCATCTATTGCAGGCACTAATTCATTGCAGCTCTGGTTTTCTACACAAGACCTAGTTAAGATCAAGACTATTAAAAATATCAGCCATGGTAAGCGTGGGATTTTTTTATAATTTATATTTAATGATAAGAGTGAATTACATAATGAATTACAAAGTGAATTATACTTTGACTTTTTTGGACTAATCCATGTACTGCTTCCTATGATAAGTATGCTGATTTCTAATTCTACCATGATGCACATGGTTCCCTTTACCTTTTATCTTTATAACCATTTTTTTATAAATATGATAGCATGAGGAAGTATCCAAGGTTTTAAATTTGAACTTTTCATGGTAAACATTTTTTTGTATTGCTTAGTATTCATTTGTCATTTTTTACAAAAGTACTATATATTCACTTCATTTTTCTATTTTCATATCTATTTTATTTCTTTGTCCGATCTTGAACTATACAAATTTTGTAGCAGAAAGAATGGAAAATTATATTATGAGAGAATTACATGAGAAAAGACACAAAAGAAAAAATATTAATGAAAGTTTCTTTAGAAACCATAATTCAATTTTCTCATGTTTAACCTCTCCTGAATAAATGCATGTGATTACTCTGTGATGAGGTACTAGTTAGGATTAATATAACTACCCCAATGATGCCACATTATTTAAGTCTACTTAGTTACTAAGCTGTTTCTCAACTGTGCAAATTACCATGAAACAGTTTCCACGAAATTTTGCCTACAGGTAGGTTTTTTCCATGTGTATGGAAAATTAGAATTAATATCAAATGAGAGTTTTAATTTGGGCAAATGCAATGCTAATTAACATCTTTGAATATCTAGCAAATCTTACTTTGTTATTTCTCAGATTGTTATTGTATTTTACAAACACTGTGTGGTCTTATAGTATTTTACTCACTATCACTAATGTTATAGCTGGGAGAAGTAGACAGGTTTAACAAACTGTCCATTGTTTAACAAGTGAAGTGATTCAGTAAATACAAACTAATTGTATTTACAATAACTTCTAGATTGAATAACATTGTATAACTCTGGGGGGATCTAAGACTTTTTTGCTAATATCTTGTCTTTCTATATATAGCATGGTTAAAAAAATCTCATAAGCACAATACAAAATAAAAGTTTCACTGTCAAGAAATTTGACTGTAATGAGTCATGAAACTGTAGGAAGAATATATAAACATTAGTAAGGGATGGAAGTGAAACTAACAATGAACTCCACAAAGGTCAGCTAAGTGGTAACAAAGTAAGAAGAGACTGAGCAGAGAGGGAGAGAAAAGTTTTAGGAACTTTTAGGAACTTTTAAGTTTAGGAACTTAGATGCATTTTTCCTAGAAAAAAGTACTCAGCAACCTAGAAAAATGAAGAGAACAAAGTTAAAGAATTTCAGATAAGAGGACACAAATAATCCTAAGCTATGCCTTAAATTTGAAATTTGAAAGAAAGAGACTCTGACAAAATATTGATGGCTCTGACAAGGAAGTGATGGAATTTGACAACAGCATACCAAACAAGTCTAGTTGTGTTTCAAAGTTTAGTCCCTACAATGTAGAATTCCCAGAAAGCAATTATCTCACTGAAACTTACATACGTTTCACAAACTTCACCATGGATTTCCTAAGGAATGATTTGTTTCTCTCTTGCATCACAGTGACTATGCTCCTGCAAATGCATGGAATTGTTTTGATATTGGGATTATAAGAAAAACATTTTGACTCTCCTCTAGGAATTCTGTTTACTTACTGTATATTAAATGAATGATATCAAAGATGTATAATAAAATGAGTCACAGATATTTGTTCATTTATACTTGTAGGAATGGGGAATATACTATATAAATAGCATGATACAGAGATAAATGGCATATTTTGGATGAGCATGGAGTGTGGTAATGAGTAACACCATGCCAAGCATGTATTTGGCATTTGACAATGTTGTAATGGTTGTAATAAATAAACAAAAGCTTTTGATGCACTTTTTTTTTTACTGTGAGCTTATAATTTAAAGAGACTGTGGTATATTACTGTCTAGTTTGTGGCATGATTGAGCATACAATGTACAGCCCAGAATGTGACATTATTGCAATTCAAAGAGAAGATTTCCATGTTATCTTGCTTATTCCCAAGTTTAAAACAGAATCAGCTTAGAGCTTGAAAGAGTGTTATTATCATACAAAATGGAAAATAATGAGTTTTCGAGGATGTCTCAACCTAAAGCAAGGAACATGATTTATTCCTGAAGAAAAAAGAAACCAAAGAAAACTTTTGTCTTCAATGGGAGGTAACCAAAGATCAGGAAAGCAGACAATAATTCACATTCTTGTGTTTTAACTAGTTTTTATCAAAAGAAAGGCAATTTCTAGTTTTTAAACTAAACTTGGATATCAAATATTAGAGCTGGGTTTAATAGGCATATAATAGAGGGGAGGAATTATATTTTTTTCCTACACTGTATTTTCTTTCATGGATGAAACTGTCATAATGTAGCATGGTTTGTTCTTAGAACATTTGTCCAAGTGAGATTTTTTAAAAATCCATACATAAATAATTAGAAGCAATATTTTTTGTTAGATATTTTTAATTTACATTTCAAATGTTATCCCTTTTCCCAGTCCCACTCCCTCAAAACCCCATTCCCCCTTCCCCTGCTTCTATGAGGGTGTTTCCCCATCCAAACACCCACCCACCAACTCTTTCTTCCCTCGCCTCAAGTTCCCTTACACTGGGATTTCCATTGAGCCTTCACAGGACCAAGGGACTCTCCTCTCATTGATACCTGACAAGGCCATCCTCTACTACATGCAGCTGGAGCCATGGGTCCCTCAATGTTTACTCCTTAGTTGGTGGCTTAGTCCCTGGGAGCTCTGAGGTGGGGGGGTTTGTTGGTTAATATTGTTGTTCTTCCTATGGGGTTATAAACCCCTTCAGCTCCTTTAGTCCTTTCTCTAACTCCTCCATTGGGTACTCCGTGCTCAGTCCAATGGTTGGCTGTAAGCATCTGCCTCTGTATTTGTCAGGTTCTGGCAGAGCCTCTCAGGAGACAGTTATATCAAGCTCCTTTCAGCAAGCACTTCTTGGCATCCACAACAGTGTCTGAGTTTGGTGACTGTAAGGTGGAGCAGCTTCTGGATTGCCTTTCCTTCAGTCTCTGCTCAACACTTTGTCTCCATAAATGCTCCCATGAGTATTTTGTTCCTCTGTCTAAGAAACACTGAAACATCCACATTTTGGTCTTCCTTCTTCTTGAGCTTCATGAAGTCTGTGAATGGTACCTTGGGTATTCAGAGCTTTTGGGCAAATATCCACTTATCAGTGAGTGCATACCATGTGTGTTCTTTTGTGACTGAGTTACCTCACTCAGAATGTTATTTTCTAGTTCCATCCATTTGCCTAAATATTTCTTGAAGTCATTGCTTTTAATAGCTGAGTAGTACTTCATTGTGTAAATGTACCACATTTTCTGTATCCATTCCTCTTTTGTAGGACATCTGGGTTCTTTCCAGCTTCTAGCTATAGAAGCAATTAATAAAAAAGAAACCATGAATTTGAATGAAAGCATATAAAGATATATGAGACAGTTAGGGGGGTGATGTAGTTATATTACAATTTCAAAAAAGTAAAAGAAGAAAGCAAGAGCAAGGGAATATAGCTATAACAAAAGATGTTATAAATGAAGTAAAGGGACTGTTGAGATGACTCAGTTAAGAATGCTTGCAGTTCTTCCAGAAGACCTCAGATCAGGTTTCAATAACTACAATTCACAACAACCTGTAATTCCAACTCCTGAGGATATAATGCATTCTTTTATCCTTGGAGGATACCCACATATACATGTGCATAGAAACAAATACACACTGGTAAATAATAAAAGATTTTCTTTAAAAGGTGAAGTAAAATATTCATATCTATGTCTTTCAATGAGCAAAATCACTGAGTTTATTTACTATAGAGCCTAAAAATGATCATCCTTGGAGACCATTTTGAATCATTAATGTAATGCTCATTTTTAAGTAATAGAGGCTAAAGTGTAGAACAATTATCATTTTTCTTACATTATTGATAAAGTGACTAAGCTGAAAATTAAGAGAATATTCAGATTTTGCTTGAAGGATACATTTTAAGACACATTTCCCCTCCCCACTTGAGCCACCTATTACTTTTTATAAATGAACCGTGGAAATATACAATACCACTTCTACTCATTACGCCACCATGTCCCCTTTCATTTTCTCTTTTGAGCTCATTTTTTTTTCCATTATTTTATTGGTTATTTTATTTATTGACATTTTAAATGTTGTCTCTTTCCCCTCCACATACACCCTATCCCCTCCCCCTGCCTTTATGAGGGTGTTCCCCACCTGCCCACCCACTCTTGTCTCAGTGCTCTAGCATTCCCCTACCCTGTGTGGTTACGCCTCCACAGGACCAAGGGGTTCCCCTCCAATGATGCCCAATAAGACAATCCTCTGTTACATATCCAGCTCTTTGTTTGGTGGTTTAGTCTGGGCGCAGATGGAAACTGGACATCATGTCCATTTTCAAACAAGTGAGTGAATGCCCCTTAAGAAATACACATATATTGATTATTTTTTTCCCATAGGATCTCCTTTTATAATTTTGCATATTTATTCAGATCTGGCAATAATACATTTAATTTCAAAGATGCCAACACAACTCTTGCTGATCTAGAGAAAATTGTAATATTTGTTATAAGTATAAAAATTGATTTTAAATTGAAGTTAAAAGACAAAGGTTATATATCATGATTACAAGTGAAAAATGTGGAAAGACGAGTTACATAAAGTTGAAAAATGATTTTAAGAGCTCACAATAGTTAAGAAAGAAAGTTTAATGCATTTTCTCAGTTAAAATTGCTTAGATAAGAATCATTCTGAAAGTTTATGAAAACCCTAGAATAATTTGAATAACCGAAATTAATGTGTTTACACATTGAGGAAGTTGATAGCTCAACTGATCACACAAAGTAAAGTATGTGATTGGTTTTTACAATAGAAAATGAATGCTGCATTAATATAATGATTTCACACTGTCTGGCAAATTGATGGATCTTGTTCATAAACATGTAGTGAAGTACATTATTGCATATATGGATTGTTTTATGCATGGAATTGAATTATATCCACATTTCTCTAATTGTGTTTCAAAATGAAGGTCCACTGGGTAAATGAGCATGGGGTTTGCCACCTGCAGTAGATTGTAAATTGTTATTAAATAAGTAGGAAGGTTATTCTCTAAAAACCTTAGTCAGAAATTCACTTTAGAACTTTAGAATACATATTTTCTGAGGCTGTTCTTTTTATATACCTTCATATTTTACTTATTTATGTCTTTTATTTTTATCCATGTATGTAAGGATAACATTTATCTGTCCCAAAGAACAGGCTCATTGAAGAGGTTCTGATATCATAGGAACTTTATTTAATTCATGCTATCCACTCTTTTCCAACTTCCATCATAATTCTGAATATCTTTCTTGAATAGAAATTGTACTATACTTTGAGTGTTAGTGGGACCTAGAAAGATTAAATCAATTAATCCAGAAAGAACTAGCATAAAGGTGATGGTCCACAGTATTTTCTACTCAGGTTCAAAAAGTGCTTATCTAGTGATGAGAATTACCGTTTAAGTTAAAGTTTAAAAACCACATTCCCAATGACCCTTACCTGGAGAAATACATACCCAGAGCCTGTTGGTGTGGCTGGTTTTTCCACACCACAAACACGCTTCTCACAATTCTTCAAGTTTGTTTTGCTGAAGTGTTTTTATGCGCCGTAAGCAGAATCATTGTCACAAAAAGGAAGATATAAATTTCCATATTCTCATGAGATGTTGGGGTGTTGTTGTTAGGAGATCGGTGGACTTTCTCCTGATGAAAACCCCATTTTAACAAAAAATTAGTGTGTGTGTGTGTGTGTGTGTGTGTGTGTGCGTGCGCGCATTAGTGTAGTTATGGTTCCATGTGAGTACAGGTGCCTCAGGAGTTCAGAAGTTGGCAGTGGATTCTCAGGGCTTAGAGTTATGTTCAGATATAAGTTGTCAGATTCTAGGCATGGGAAATGAACTCAGAACCTCTCCTAGAGATGTATTTGCTCTTATCCATATTTCTAGGCCTCAAATTACCATTTAAATGTTGAAAGTTATTTGGAAAAAAAAATACTGGCTCCTAAAACTAACATAAGGGATATAGCACTAATCCAGAAAAAAAAAATCTTCACTAAGAAAGTTAGCTTAAAGGGTTATGGACTCTTTCCCCATAGGTGCTCTTTATACTGGAGAATGTCTTGCTCTAGCACACTGACTAAATCTTGCTCAAATTTTCCTTCTCGTTCATAGGCTACAGGCTTGGGGAAAGAAACACCAAGCCAGGATTTGTAGTTAACCAGCTTGTTTGCAAATGTCAGTGTGGTATAACCATATCTTCATGGAGCAACAGGATTACAGAATACAGAGATGAATATGCTGAGGGTAGTCTATGCTTCTCGGCAGTAGTGAGAGAGGCTGTGCTAAGGGAAGGACCCAGCAACAAAACTGGATTCTACAGTTCATCTTAAGAAAGACTAGAGACTATCTTCATTTGAAACATATTATGAGGAAGTTTACACTTACAATTTCTACTTAAGACAGGGAACATCTGAATGACTTTCTAGACAGTTACAGCAGCCTATCTTTGAAACCTATAGCTTTTGAGCTGGCTCCTTTTGCTGTAAGATGTTTTTCCTCTGCAAAAACTTTCTGATGAAGTTTTAATTTAAAAAAGATAAGAAACAAAGGCATCCATACCAAAGCAGTTGATATTAATAGCTCTATATTTCTTATAAGAGGAGAAACTTCTAAGGGTCATTTACCAGTGTGAGCCAGCATAATTTATAAGTCAGAATTCTCCTAGAATTAGAGCCATGCTTAATGACTGACAACATTGAGCACCTACAAAAGCAGAATCAACAGAACCATTGGTAATCCATGGCATTTCAAAAAAAAAAAAAAAAGCACATACAAATGTTTGCTGATAGAGTCTCTCAGAGCAATGGTTTTGGTAAAATAGATTCTTTAGAAACCTAATGAGGACTGATACAATCATGGAGAACCTGAATAACACTGTGTATACATCCTTGTGGATCAAAGAGATTGCTCACATACAGAGCTCTTTGAGGAGATAGGTTGGAGCTTTTATAGAGGATGTATAGACTTCACTGACAGACTCTAGAAATATATTCAAAATTGATTCATGTCTGTTTTTTCAAATTATTTGAAGTTAAGTTACTGTGGCCTTTGGATATAGAAACTTGATATTATATCCACTGTTAGGCTATGTCAAGGCAATTGTAAGGTTAAAGGTACAGGTATGTTATGAGATAAAGTAAGAAGATGAGATTGTGCCAATATAAAATCTGTTATTTACTTACTTATTTATATACTTTTATATACTGTTTTATTTATAGTATATTTATTCACGTACTACCTATTGCTTATCTATCTATCTATTTATCTATTTATAAAAAGATAAATTTATCTATTTATCAGTTATCTATTAACTATCATTATCTATTTATCAGTGTGTTTGTATGTGCATAACTATAAACATAGACCATGACATATTTATGAAGGTCAGAGAACAGCTCAGAGTCAGTTTTCTCCTTTTACTGTGTAGATTATGGATATTGAATATATCTTAATGGGCTTGGCAGCAGGAACTTTTTTTTATTGAGCTAACTCATCAGCCCCAAAGCAGTTTGGTTTTGAGGGTTGCTCATTCAGAAAAATTTTTAAAAAGCATCCTTATAGCTCCAAACACTTTAAAAAGTTGATAAAAGAATTAACATTTTCCAGAAATCTGCAAGTTGGCTCTGTTAATCTCACAAAATTACAGAAAAATGCATAAAACAGTAGGATACAGTCAGATTCAAACCACAAACAGACATCTATGATTGTTAAAAGGCTGAACAATATGTAGTAGCAGATGTATTTGTGTTTTTGTCCTGCATTTTATTTCATAACATATGGCTCTGTATTACCACTGTGCATGAGTGCTAGGCTTCTGCTCCTGTGGCTGGAGTCAAGGCAGAAGCATTTTATACACATATTCCCACCTAGGTGTTCCAATTATATGACTTTGTATACTTTCCTATGACAATTTTTTTTAAACTTTACATCATCAGCATCATCCAATAACAAAAGGTTTTTCCTTCATTCTCCTTGACAGACTGTCATAGTACATATGGATTCATACAATTCTATATTCATGATTTATTAAAAGATTTCGAATAAGAAAAATCCTTTGGATATGCACAGTGTTGGCCCCACCCTCTTGGATTTCTAATTCCTATATATCTAGTTCAGTCCCACACTCCTCCCTCATCTTGCTCTTGGCCTCCACATTCCATTTTGGATATAAAACTAAAAACAAAAGTTAGGGACAGCAAACATTGGCTTGGCTTCAATAAATGTCAGCTATTCAATTCAGAAACTATGAACAATTTGTTCTACATGAACAATTAAGTTAGTGAAGAATTAAAAATAAACAAAATACATTTTATAAGTCAATACACTACAAATTATCATATCCTACAATACAATGGATTTCTGTAACTGTCAAGTCTTGTTTGTAAATGTCAGTGTGGTATAACCATATCTTCTTGCCTTATTGTGACTCAAAACCATATCCCATTCTCTTGTTAAGCCAGACTCTTTGATTAGAGAAATCACGAAAACACTATCTTTATACTTATTCTTTTGCCTATAAACTAACAAGCTGCAAGTGAGCACAAACAAAATTGCAAGTGACCACAATTAAATTGAAACACTAGTTCTTACCTTCCATTCCTCATCATAGTAAAGGAGAGAGTAAAATTTTTATGCTTCCTCATATGTAAAAATTACATCAGTCACATTAACAATACCATTTAATCTCAAAAAGATTAAGTCTAAGATCTGATACTCTAGAGAAAAAAATGACTGGATGTACAGAATTTTGCAAGGAGCATGCATGCTGTCTCTCTTACTGCATGCTCTCCTCTCATCATCAAAAACACACTCAAGTTGCATCCACTTGAACTGACCAATTTATTTCAAATTTAGAAGTAGCAGATTTTTAAATCATCTCTATTAAATGCTAGAATTAGTGTTATCAAGGGCTCTAGATATTCCTCAGGTGGAAAAATTGTATTCACAAGTGGAGAAACAATTATAACATCATTTTATAAAATGTCTCCTGTACCTCAAAATTGTAGACTCATATGTTCTAAATTATGTTGTCCCTGTGTTTGAAATATAATATTATGCATGAGTATTTCTGCTCATGTATTAAGAATCATTTAAAAACTAAATTTATAAGAACTAGTGATGAAAGACAAGTGACTGTAATTGCCACAGTTTAAAAAATATTTGTGGTATACTTAGTATCATCATGAACATGGTTTTGTTTAACAATCAAAATCATTCATGTTTTTATTATTATGTTTTGATAGGCTCATAAATATAGAAAATATAAGATATAAAATACAGTGGTTATAGACAATTCCACACTAATTATTTTTTATGGTAATTATAGAATAAAGAATATATATAGACACTGTAATATAGTTGTAAAAGCTGAGTAGATTTGTATCATATGTATATTATTTTTGTGCATTTATAATGGCAAATTTATATAATATATACATAACTTAATATTTCAGTAAAATAAAATGGGGCTGGAAAGATAGCTCATTGGTTAAGAATACTTTGACTGTACTTGAATTCAATTCCCAGCAATCACATGTTGGCTTACAACCATCTGTAATGGGATCTGATGCCCTTTTCTGCTGTGTCTGAAGATAACCACAGTATACTCATATCTATAAAGTAAGTAAAATAAACAAATCTTTTAAAACTATCAGAAAAGTAAAAAAATATGTATGACAAAAGTTTTTAAAAGCAAAAGAATATGATTATATAAAATGATCAAAATATTAATGTAAAAATGAAACTTGGAAATTCAGTCTGATATTCTTAAGGATTTTTTGTTATTGGTTTTTTTTTTGATACTTTATTTACATTTCAAATGTTTCCTCCTTTCCAGATTTCCTCTTTGGAACCCCCCTATTCCCTCCACCCTCCCCTGCCTCTGTGAGGGTATTCTGCCACCCACCCACCTGCCCTCTCTCGGCTTCCCTCCTTGATATTCTCCTATATTGGGGCATCTAACACCCTCTGACACAAGGGCCTCTCCTCTCCCTGATGGCTAACAAGACCCTCCTCTGCCAAATATGTGGCCAGCACCATCGGTCCCTCCATGTGTATTCTTTGGTTGGTGATCCAGTCTCTGGAAGCATAGAGGGGTCAGGCTACTTGACACTGTTGCTCCCTCCATAGGGCTGCAAACTCCCTCAGCTCCTTCAGCCCCTTCTCCAACTCCTCCATCTCGGACTTCACACACAGACCTACTGTTTCTGTGAAGTGACTCTTGGGTATTCTGAACTTTTGGGCTAATAACCACTTCTCAGTGAATACATACAGTGTTCATTCTTTTGTGACTGAGTTACCTTGCTCAGGATATTTTCAAATTCCATCCATTTGCCTGCGAATTTCATGAAGTCATTGTTTTTAATGATTGAGTAGTATTCCATTGTGTAAACGTACCACATTTTCTGTATCCATTCCTCTGTTGAGGGATATCTGGGTTGTTTCCAGTTTCTGGTTATTATAAATATGACTGCTATGAACATAGTGGAGCATGTTTCTTTATTATATGTCGGAGCATCTTCTGGGTATATACACAGAAGTGGAATAGTTGGGTCCTCAGGTAGTATTATTTTCATTTTTATTGTTTTTAATTTAAAGGGCAGCATGAAATAATTGTATCTAAGAAGTTTTAAGAATATTACTACTAAGTTTGAAATGTGAATGTAGCAATAAATTGAGATGCTCATACAATTTATTGAGTTATACAGTAGCATATGCATAATATGCAAAAGAACTTACTGTTACCCTATTCATTTGTTTGTAAGTTTTTAAGAATAACAAGCACAGTCAAGATAAATACAGCTTTATTTTGAATCATTCATAATACTTTCCTCAATCTTGAAAAATCCCTGAAGTGAACAGATCTGTTTGCTTATATGCTTAGTTAAATTATGTGTGCATTGAAGTATTATGACAAATACCTGTCTACTTAGGAATATTATATAATGTATTTTTATATGTGTCACTTATTTGATGTTTTAAAGTCTAGTTATTCATGGAATATACCATTCTCCTGAAAATAGATATTTTGGCTGTTTTTAGATTTTGTACCTTCAAAACTATTTCTACAAATATCTTAGTAAACACGTGTTTGTTTCAAGAGATTTAGTGAAACAACTGAAAAAAATTATAAATAAATGGCGTTATTTATTTATATTTCTGTGCATGTGTCTGCGTGGGTGTATTAAAGGGTCTTCAAAGGTAAGAAGAGGGTGTGATAACCTCTGGAACTGTAGCCATAGCACATTGTTAACAGCACCCACTGTGGGTGCTGGGAACCACATATGTATCTTTCAGGGATGCAGCAAGCTCTTTTCATTACTGAACCAACCTCCTAGGCCCTGAACGTATTTTTTCATTAACTTAAGTTTATAACTTGGATTCTTTGACATTTTCAGTTAAATTTGTTTTTACACGTTTGAATCTTACCATTTGAGCATTGCATCCAACGGATGTGCTACTTTTGTAAGATGTGTGAATTTTACCACTTGCTATCCATAAGATTATAGTACAGTTAGAGGTGGATTGCTCTACATTTTTATTCCATGCTACTGATATTAGCATTAGACTCAGTGAAACTTTGAGTGGTTAGCAACTAGGTAGCTCATTGTGCTTGAGAATCATCAGTACTAGGCATGGTGATGCCAATATTCCATAAATCAATCATCAGCACTTCTACCCTGATAATTACATCAAGGACTGTTTTATTTGTTTTGACTGTGGTTGCTGAGAAATTAGCTTAATACATCCTAGAATCACCTAAGAAGTGTTTCTTAAGGAGAAATTAGTTAGGTCAGCTTGACCAGTATTCATGTCTTTTAGGGCCTTATCTTTGCATTTAACTAATGTCAGAAAATGCATAGTATTCTTGAAAGCACCATTCCCCAATTGGAAATTCCTAAGAGTAGAAAAGAAGAGAAAGCTAGCTGAAAGCAATCAAGCAAACTAGTAAGGATATGTGTATTGTCTGTGTACACGTGTATATGTGTTTGTGTGTGTTCATGGATTTGTGTGCGCGTGTTGTGTTCATTTGCATGTGGTGTGTTTGTGTGTATGTGTGTTTGTATAAGCATCTGTATGTGCTTAGACATTCTCCTCTCTCTCTCTTTCTCTCTCTCTCTCTCTACCTCTCTCTCTGTCTTTCTGTCTCTCTGTCTCTCTCTCTCTCTCTCTCTCTCTGTGTGTTTATCTTTGGGTTTAACAGTAGATGTGAGGAGATTAGCTGTTTGAGTTCCTGGATTGAAGCTGGACATAGAATACAACTAAATCTTTTCCTCTTTTAAGATCCTTTTCCTCAAAATATGTTACAGTGCCATAAAGCAAATTATCTTTTCTTAAATATTTGTTTAGACTTCTAAGAGATGAATACATAAACCATAATGGAAAGTATTATCACATGTATTAGTAATAAAATGGCTACTGGAATGAAAGTTGCGTACCATGGAATAATGACACTAAGATATTGTTCCCCATTTAACTAGTTTAAGTTGATTGTTCCAATAATTGTGAGATTTAACTAAAAATATAGTAAATATAAGTTCATTTAAATTAATCAACTTAGAAACTTTAGGAAAATATTAAGTGGAAAAATTTAAGGATGGATAAATAAGAATAAAAGCTGTTTCTTGAAAAGTCTAATTTGTTAGATATGATTTTGAGCAGTATGATGAATGTGATAAAAAGAGTGAAGGACAAGCAAACAAATCAAAGGATTTCTATCTAATAAAAAACCAACTACCAGAAATAGATATATAAATACATTTTAACTCTAGGGAAACATCATCTACAATAACCAGGATGTAGTGAATATAACCCAGCAAACTCCATTGCACAGAAGTTATAAATGATGACTGTAATCATGCTGCCCTTGCTCTTAGTATTAAAGAAATAGTCCTGGCATTTTACTCTAGTGAGAAATTTTATGATTGCCTTTTCCTGAAGGACAGCAAAATCCCCTTCAGTTTTTAGTTTGCTAAGAATGATTTGGCTTTATTTAGTTCTGGATTTGCTTTATTTGAGACAAATATGTTTTCTTTATTTTTAAATAGTTACAGCAATAGAACTTATGGTGTTTGTATTCTCAATCACAAAGTTTATCATTCATTCTTGTAATGAGTTATATATTTTCAAGTTTTTTCCTTGATATAGCATAAATTGTTTTCTAGTATTCATTATATTTTGGAATATGTAAGTCTTTCACTCCTTGCTTTAAAAAATAACCAAATGAAGTGACTTTTCCCTCAGAACTCTGCTCTGAAAAGCTAATTTTTATTGTAGCTATGGAAAGTTTTTAATGTAATGGGTGCAATGTTCATTCAAATGAGAAAGCATGACAGGAAAAATATATTTCATTTATTTGTATGAGTGAGGTTTTCAATAACTGCTGTTTTTCCTCCTGTTCTTTGATGTAAAAGTTTATTAGTCTTACAATAGTTAATAGTATGCTGTAATTCTTTTCAATGCATTTGAATACTCTGCAATTAGATATGTATTTCTTTATATTTTTAGTAAAATTTAAAAAATCTATCAAATTCAGGAAAATTTTATGAATTTTAATTATCTTTAGTGTACATTTTAAATTATTTCAGTAGGTTATATTTCTTCTATAACAAATTTTCTGAGTTGTGATTATCGTTGGGTTTGTCTCCAAATATGGTGATACTGTGTTATTCAAAAGTTCATGTTAACTCAGTCTTGGGTGTGCAGCCAAGTTAGCTAAATTCTTAATATTGACCATGCATAAACTAGCTGCCTTCTTTAGGAAACTTTCCTGGAGCTTGTCAAGTAGAAGTCTACATTTTCATTGCTGATTATCTGTGAACTCTTTTTCTTATTGTATTACTTTCTTTTGCTTTTAATATTTAACTGTTTGAATTTTTTTTAAAGTTTTTTCCTTTTATTGAGAATAGATATTATATAGATACAATATATCATGATTATAATTTCTACCTATTCTCCTCCAAGTCCCCAACCTCCTCTGCTCGCTGGTTCTACTTTGCTTCTTACATTTACTAGAAAAGTACAGGTTTCTAAGAGATAATAACCAAACAGGATAAAATAAAATGTAATAAGACGAAGTGAAATCTATCTTATCAAAGTTTGACAAGGCAACCCAGCAGACAGAAAAGAGTTCCAAAAACAGAAACAAGAGTCAGAGACCCATCATTCTCACAGTAAAGAATCCCATAAAAACACTGAACTAATAGCCATGATATATACCGAGAAGAGCTGGGGCGTGGTATTTCAGTATTTAAGAGCATATATACTACTTGCTTAGCTGATTCGGAGGGCCTTGTTCTCAGTTGTCTTTCATGAGCTTTGCTCTTATATTCTTTTTGCTTCCTCTTCTATGGGGTTCCCTGAGCTCTGAAGGTTGATAATGATGAGACCTTCTGTTTTGACTTTCTTTCCATGTACCGTCTAGCCATAGAGGTTTCTACACCTGCTCCCATCTCCTGCCAGAAGATGCCTCTGTGTTGATGACTAGGTAAAATATTGATCTATGAGTACAGCAGAATATCAGAAGGAGTCATTTTAACGGTTTTTTTTTTGTTGTTGTTGTTGTTTTTTTAATTTTCAAATGAGTAGTGTTTTACTCTAGGTTTCTGTCATTTCTAGCTTTTGGTCCTTGGTTACCCAAGCAGTGTTGGATATGGGTGCCTTCTCCTGGAGTTGCCCTAAATCAAATCAGACATATCTTGTGTTTCTTTGGATGTCTTACTTCCATTTTCTTGGGGATAGATTACTAGTCTTTCAATGGTCTGCCTTTTTCTGTATAGTACTTTAGAAAGATATTATTTTCCCATTAAACCGTTTTCTCTATTATCAAAAATTTTATACACAATACTATTTTGGCTGATTATTAAATATTTGCTAATTTTGATGATAAATTTTTTCTATTGAGCTCTTTGCAATTCACCAATGTTTTTTCAGTGTATTCTTACTGATTTTCTCATTTTCATATTTTAAACCAATGTTATAAAAAGCATGATTTTAAATATGTTGAAATTTTTATGAGCAATAAATATTCCTTAATATCCAGTATGACTATAACTTACCAGTTTTCTAAAAGTTTTTAAATTCTGAAGCTGTGTCCAGCACTTCACATATGTTCAACACACTGTAATCTGTATCTATATCCTTAGAAGTTGGTTATGTTTTTCAATTTTTTTAAACATTTCACTTCTTTTTTAATCTCTTTATTTTAGAATAATAGCATTTTTGATACTTGTGCACCCACTCTTTTGATATTCTTCTTTGAGGACCTAGAACAGCATATAAATGTTTATCCTTCAACCATCTAATGATGTAATGAAACTTTTTATATTCCTAAATCATGGTTTTAGGAATTGTGGGACTACAGAGAAATTGGTGATATTTGTATTGACATTATATCAGGAAATTGGTCTGTGGTGTCAAAAATGATAGAGCATTATAAACTTATTTTAATATAAATTCAGCAGAATATAGTAAAAATGATTCAGACTAAATATCAAGTTATCTAAGAATTTGAAATCATTCACATGGCTATACTTGTAATGAGCATTAATTAGCTGCCTAAGAAACAATAGAATGTTATAAACTACTCATGACTTCAGTCTTATTTATAAGAAATAAAACTGAAGACCACCTGGAATTGGTGAGGGAAAGGACATGATTTGGGTCAATTTGATGCTAAAACTCCATTATTCCAAATCATTTCCACAGTTCACTGTTCCTTAGGTCAGACAATGTCCATGACAGAAGTTAAGAAGAGAGTTGCAACAGATTACTGTAGTTGGCATTTCTGCATGTACATCAGTAGCTGAATGTAGTCTTATAATCAAATCTAAGCCAAGAAGAGCTAATATATTTGCTAAAGGTAGATAACAAAATAAAACAAAAAAAACAAAACGAAAAAGCCATAATAGCATTCATAATACAATCAGTTACATTTTACCCTTTTTGTCCAGTTAAAGGGGCTCCTTTCTCTCAGATATATATTGAACATAATTAAGACAATTCTGTAAATTGTAAGATATGATATACACATATAACATCTAGTTTATCATATTTGGTAATTAATATAAAGTTTTCTGTCATCTATTCTAATTTAAGGAGTTTACAATTCTGTACTGCAATTATGTTTGATTTTAACTTGCATTACTCTCTGAAATCCATCTTTTCAAATCTAGATCATGCTTTATAATGCTAAACAACTTAAGTTTGATTATGAGACTATAACTAGTCTTCAACTCTATCAGAGATATGAGAAAGAATAAAATGTTATCCAAATATGTAGGAAGCACAAAGACATAACTTACCAAATTTATACAATTTGTAGGGACAGCTGACTGCCTGGGAAGTCTCCAATATTTCTTATGATGTTGGGCCATCTGTCTTCAGCCTTATGGCCCAGAACTATCTGACAGACCAAATATGAAGCAGAAATTATGAAGGACTATTTTACTCCATATTGGCAGAGCTTGGCTATCAAATATCCTGCATCTGTTTGTCTTTTTCAGACAGTATTTTGTCTGCAGATGAAAATAGGTATTTTTCACTCTGTGGCTAAATTGCCACAATTGAAACAATTCAAATTGGATGTAATGATGCTCAATATCTTTTGAGGTGGGTTGGGAGTACTGTCAGGAGCAGAAATATCTCCTAGTCAAAGGATCAATTAATAGTGAAATTATTTTAAATGCCATATTCTGTGGATCCCTGATCCTTTTAAGACCAACTATCTATATGTAGTATAACTGAGTTGTTAAAAATTATTCTTAACTGTTTGCTATTTGAATACTCTTGAAAATATTTTTGTCATTAAATCAGAATCCAATATTACCATGAGTGTACTATGTGACTTTTAACTTGCATTATTTAATCTTCCTAAAGAGCTTGAAATAGCAGCTGTTAGAAGGACTTGGTCTGAGTCCTGTATCCTTAAATGAGTTGCATAGGCACAATGCCTAAGAGTAACAATATTAATTATGAATTTTGTATAAATATACAAAGATTTATACCAATAAAAAGATTATGTCTATATGAATATATAAATTCTGTACCAATGTAAGAAAATAAACTTCAACTCTGTCTCAAAATATAAAGATTTTAACCAAATGTAAGATTATGGCTATAAAACCCTTTGTTAAAGAATAAATTTAGTGATTTATCCCCATATATGTAATTCCTTATAATATTACTCTATCCCCCATTTTTCTTTTCAACCCACTTCCATTTACCAAAGAAAGAAAGGATAGAGAAGAAGAAAGGAAAGACAGTAATCCCCAAGTCTAATCTCTCTCTTTAGTTTCCTCCTTGTCCAAAATTATGACCATTTTCAAATTATTTTTTTAAAATTACAACCTATTTATAATCTATAAAATAGCCATAATGAGATACCCACAACCAAGAAATCAGGATGATGACTCTCCACAGCTTTTCCTGCTAAATTGGTGCAATGAATTTTTTAAAGGGATGGGGAGGTGTAGAAAAATTAGAAAAATTGGTTAGACTTAAGAAAGCTAGCTTTAGCATTTGTTATCCAGTGTCTGTATGCTTATAAGTTCATGGCCTAACTGAAGTTCTGACTTATCTGTCAGAAAGACTGTTTGAACTGAGGTCATTGGGAATCAGCAGACATTCCTGAAACTGTTGTGGGATCAAGTCTCTGGAAAGAGCATCAGGTGAACTAGGGAGATTGAACAACAGGTCATTTCAGAATCCCTGAGGATGATTCTTGTCAGAGCTGCATCTTGGTGGTTTATTCTATAATATATGAATCTTACTCTAACAGTAGTATGGTTACTCAGCTTTAAACTCCCTGGTAGGTGCTTGCAGGCCTCTCACTACCTCCATAATGTTGTAGATACTTGAATAAAAGATATACACATGCAGCTTTATTTTAAATATGCCCTAAGCAGCTCAACAGCTGGGTAACACCCAATATCCACATTGCTAACATCTCCCCTCTGATACTCCTGAATTATTACTTATTAAAATCTATATTTCATATTTAGTACCCTAGGTCCAATTGGGGGAGGAGCCCCTGGGGCTGCTCTTGCCCAATTCTTACATGGCTGTATATTTTTCCTACTGCAGCTCTCAGACCTGATCCTTCTACTTCCACATCATGGAGATTCTAAATCCTTCGTCTTCCAATGGTTCCTTTGCACGGAAAATCTAAAGTACCACCTCTATCTCTCTGCCCAGCCATTGGTTGTCAGCAACTTGATTTACCAATTAGAGCCTTCTGGGGGAAATAGTTTACCTGCAAACATTCTAATTCTTGTGTAATTTGGGAACCCAGTTAACATAAGCAATAAACCAGGTTCACAACATCTTACCAAATTTTTAGTTCTATAAAGGTATTTGTATGGATTGTGCAAGGTGCACAGAGCAGTTAAGGATGCATTTTTGCTCCTTGTTTGAGCAGGTGAAAGATAACTGTCCTGCTTATGAGTCAGTTTGATCAATAACCAATTGTAATAAGTCTTTATTTATGTCATGTGAAGGATGGTTCCAACCTAGACCACTGTACCCAACAAAACTCTCAACTGACATAAAGGGAGATATCAAGATATTTCAAGACAAATCCATACTCATACACTATCTATCCACAAATGTAGCCTGACAGAAAATACTAGAAGGAAAACTCCAACTCAAGTAGGATAACTACATCCAATAAAACCCAGGAAATAAGTACCATACCAGCAAAAACAAGAAAATCACATGTAAACTTTGTCTCTCTCTCTCTCTCTCTCTCTCTCTCTCTCTCTCTCTCTCTCACACACACACACACACACACACACACACACACCAACAACATCCAAATAAAAGGTAATATCAATCACTAGTTATTAATGTCCCTCAACATCAATGTCCTCAATTCCCCAATAAAAAGACATAGGGTAATGGAATGGTTGTCAAAACAAGATCCACCATTCTATTGTATACAAGAAACACACCTCAGCCATGAAGGTAGACATCACCTCAAAGTAAAGGGCTGGAAAAAATTTTCTAAGCAAACAGACACCCAAAAAAAGCTGGAATAACTATCCTAATATCTAAGAAAATAGACTTTCAACCAAAATTAATCAAAAAAGACAGGGAAGAACATTTCATACTCATCAAAGTAACAATACACCAAGATGATATCCCAGTTCTGAATATCTATGCACCAAACACAAGGGCACCCACATTTGTTAAAAAAACAGTTCTAAAGCTCAAGTTGCACATTGCATTCCACACCTAAGTAGAAGACTTCAACACTGTGCTCTTACAAATTGACAGGACAACCAGACAAAAACTAAACAGAGAAAGACTGAACCTAACCAATATTGTGAATCAAATGGTCCTAACAGAAATCTATACAATATTTCACCCAAACTCAAAAGAATATACCTTCTTATCAGCACCTCATGGATCCTTCTCCAAAGTTGACCACATAGTTAGTCACAAAACAAGCCTTGAGAGATACAAGAGAATTGAAACAGAGCCTTATATCTTATCAGATAGCAATGGATTAATACTGGACTTCAACAACAACAGAAACAATGTTGGAAATTGAAAAGCTCGGTACTCAATGATCTCTGGGTCAGGGAAGAAATAAAGAAATAAAGTAAAGAGTTTCAGTGAAAATGAAGTCACAGCATACCCAAATTTATGGGACACAATGAAAGCAATACCAATGGGAAAGTTCATAGCATAATTGCATCCATAAAGAAATTAGAAAAGTCTCACACTAGCAGTTTAAAAGTACACATGAAATATCTAGAATAAGAAGGAGAGGAGGAGGAGGAGGAGGAGGAGGAGGAGGAGGAGGAGGAGGAGGAGGAGGAGGAGGAGGACAAAATGGCAGTACACGTATTAGGAAAGGATCTTCGCCAACCCTACATCTGACAGAGGGCTAATGTCCAAACTATACAAAGAACTCAAAAAGTTAGTCTCCAGAAAACCAAATAACCCAATTAAAAAATGAGGTACATAGCTAAACTAGCATACACATAAAAGAGAAAGCATACTTATTTTGTCTTTTGGGGTCTGCATTACCTGTCTCCAGATGATTTTTTCTAGGTTGACAAATTTGCTTGCAAATTAATTTCATGTTTCTTAACAGCCAAATAATTGTACATTGTGTGAGTATATCACATTTTCATTATTTATTCATCAGTTGGTGGTTATCTAGGATCTTTCCAATTTTGGTCTATCATGAACAAAGCATCAATTAATATGGAACTTCAAGTATCTCTGTAGTATAAAGGAGAGTTTTGAGGTAGATCAATTCCCAAGTTACTATGCAACTGCCACACTGATTTCCTTAGTGGCTCTATGTTGAGTAGAGAAGGAAGCACAGAGAATGGTGGTTATCATTTGAAACCTCATAGCTAATTGTCAGTGAGATGATTATGGTCCTTCCATATGACCACACTTCCTCATTGTTCTCCAAAAGCTCCACCAACTTGGGATAAGTAATCAAACACATGATCTTATGAAGGACACTCTCAGTGAAACCAACTTCTCACTGAAAATGAGAGAAAGAGAGAGAAAGAGAGAGACAGAGACAGAGACAGAGAGACAGAGAGAGAGTGGGAGACACTATAGAGAAAATACTGACTTCATGTAGGGAAAAGGTAGTGGATAATAAGTATTGATATGCCCAATCATTTTTATTTAAAATTCTTATTGTTCACTTATGTCTTGCTTTACATACACCTATATTTTATTTAATTTCTTGGTAATCCATTCACAATAATATTATGTAGTTGATTTTCATTGACAGACCTTGTAAAGTTCTTTTACTTTGTCACTACATATTCCATAACTAAAATGATATTTGAAATTGTATATACATATTTATTTATGTTAAATAATATAGGAATATTTTCTTTTAAATCTTCATTCTCTGCTTCCAAATTAGGAGAAGGGTATTTAGAAACACTGAAACTATATAATATTTCTTTGTTTCCTTATTTTTTCTCTTCTTGCTCAGAGTATTTTTCTAGAGGTGTTTCAGTTTATCCATTCAAAATGCCAGTAAAGACTGATCAAGACCGCAAAGTATTTCCATGATTGTGGCAAAGATCTTACTTTCCTCTTGCCCTTGGAATTGACTCTGCAAGTTGCCTGTGTTTTTGACCCTTTGGGTTCATATAATTTTGCCACACTTTGGCTTTGTCTATAGGTCACGAAACATATTTTCCAGATTCTTTGACAAACCAACAAAAATAGAATTTTCCTCAGTAAGGAGTTTGTAATGCCATACATTTAACTTCAAAATTCTAGATAATTTTGTAATTTTTCTTAGTTTTCTATACCCATACTATCCTCCTTTGTCTTAACATTTTTCTTTTCATCTTTCAATATGCATGCGGTATAATTTATTTCCTCTGTAGTGATTCATAATTCATTAAAGAATCCATGCTCCATTAATGATATAATTTACCTATATAATCTTGGTAGTGATCATGTATTTGGAGGGCTATATTAGCATGGACACATAGAATTCAGGATGGCAAAAAGGAGTGAAATGTTCAGGAAATTCTGCCATTCTGCCAAATAATTTCTAACAGACATGTCATAAGGCTGAAGGACCTACATAGTAGCAACATAATATATCTTTCTGCTCCTTATTATGAAGACTGTTTCTACTATAGTGTTTTTAGAAACAAATTACACTATAACTAAATAAATATATTTGGATAAATTTTATTGTAATTCAATAAAACCATTTAAATATTTCTTTTTTCACAAAACATATATACCTATAGTTTTTCTGTTTTTTTTCTATTATCATAGTTTATTTGATTTTAAGTTTAGCAATTAGTCACAAAATTTAGTGCATTTTTTAGTTACATTAATCTTTGAAATGTTGATTAAACTATTAAATATTGATGGAATATAAAAGAGAGAGAATACATGTGTGTGCTTGGTATCTGAGAAGAAAGTTGTGATCTTTGCATTCAAGACTTTTAGATGAATTCATCCCATCATGTTACATGGTATGTAGTAATTTGGTGACAGTTGATGTTATGGGATTTAAAAGGTGATATGTTTCTAGGTTTTGGAGAGTGATGAGCTCCTGGTTGATTCGTAGTAGTAATAGGAGTAGTAGAGGGTGAACTGGGTAGTAGAAGTAAGCAGTATGCATCTTTCCCAGATATTTGTGTGGATTTGATATACATATACAGTTCTTAAGAAGTTTTTGGAATTTGTTGCCACAAAGTGATCCATGAATGAAGTACAGGACAGACTTATTGTTTCATATCAGGACTTGATCAAACTACTATACTCTTTTACAAATGTCTTTAGGAAATGTCAAATAACTATCCCTATGGTCCCTTCAGTAGCAGTTGTGCATATTCTTTACTAGAGCTTTAAACCAAAGACCAACACTAAGAAATTTAAATATTCTAAGCTCTTTAAAATGCAACTGTGTATGTTTGTTGATATTTCAACTTGTTGAACTTAGACTTTTCCAAAGTTAAAGTAATCAATTACTCATTTTGTCTGTCTCCATGTACACACTTGAACCAAATAATAACCTTTGCGTTGGAATGAAAGATTAAGCACTCATTTAATTTAGCTTAGGTTCTGTTTGTTTTCAGTTAAGAAGGGAAAATCCTTTTAGGTAGTATAGGTTATTTATATTTGTTTTGTTTCAGTTTTAAAACCATATAGAGATGATTTATTGTGCTCTTTACTGTTTTGAAAAGAAATTGGGTTAAATCAATTATTGAAATAAAAATTATTTAAGAAATAATAAATTAAATTAAATTAGATTATTTATTTGTATCCAAATTGTAACCTCACATTTGTCACAATATAAATGTGACTTTTTAAAAATATTGTAGGAGATTATTTTTAGTTTAATTTATTTATTAGGCGTAAATCTTCATCAAGTTCCACATTTATCTCTAAGTCACAGAAAATAAAATAAACACAATAACAACTTTGGAGATACCCTGACTGTACTTGACATAGATAGCCATTCATTTTATAACATTTTCAAATTGCATCAAGAACTGTGTTATTTTGAATATGTGTATATGACAAAATATTATTCCCCAATGATAGTAGCAAATTAATCTCTAGAACTTTTCCAATATGTTATTTTATATGACAAAAGAAATTCTGTATGTGTGAAATAGCTCTAGAAGTTCTAAAACTGAGACTGTTCTAGGTTTTTAAAGGCTGACTCATTCTATCACATGATCCCAAGACAGCAGAGGAAGCATTCTAGCTGATGTGACAAAAGAACAGAGACTACTAAGAGTTGTCAAAAGGAAATTCAACTCTATGAGCTTTAGAGACAAGATGGAAGAAAAAAACAAAGCAGGTGCTAATGCATAGAAACAGAAAGAGGTGAAGGAGGTGAAATGTAGGGGTTTACATATACCATGACTTTAAGTGTGTTATCTTCCTGAGACTTCTGACATTCATAAATGTACATTTTAATTTTTTTAATTAATAGATTTTTTTTACACTCCAGATTTTATAGCCCCCATCCACCCTCTGACTGTTACACATTATGTACCTCCTCCCCACGTCCCAGTCCATGAGGATGTTCCCCCAAACCACCCCACCAGACCTCTAAACTCCCTGGGGCCTCCAGTCTCTTGAGGGTTAGGTGCATCATCTCTGATTAAATACAGACCCTGCAGTCCTCTGTTGTATATGTTTTGGGGGCCTCATATGAGCTGGTATATACTGCCTGTTTGGTGGCCCAGTGTTTGAGAGATCTCAGGGGTCCAGATTAACTGAGATGCTGGCCCTCCTACGGGATGGCCCTCCTCCTCAGCTTCTTTCAGCCTTTCCCTAATTTATTCACAGGAGTCAGCAGATTCTGTCCATTGGTGAGGTGGAAATATTTGCATCTGACTCTTTTCATCTGCTTGTTGAGTCTTCAGGAGTGCAGTCTTGCTAGGTACCTTTTTCTGAGTGCTCCATAGCCTCAGTAATAGTGTCAGACCTTGGGACCTCCACTTGAGTTGGTTCACTTTGGGCCTGTCACTGGAACTTCTTTTCCTCAAGCTCCTCTCCAATCCTATCGCTGTAATCCATTCAGACAGGAACAATTATGGGTCAGAGTTTTGACTGTGGGATGGTAACCCCTTCCTCATTTGATGCCCTGACTTTCTGCTGGAAATGGGCTATATAAGTTCATGCTCCCTATTGTCAGACATTTTATCTAAAGTTCCTCCCTTTAAGTCCTGGGAATCTCTCAGCTCCCAGGTCTCTGATGTATTCTGGAAGGTCCCCCAACCTCTTTTCTCCTTAGGTTGCCAGATTTCATTCTTTATGTTGTCCTTCAGGGCTTCAGTCCATTTCTCTCACCCCATACCAGATCAAGTTCCCCTCTCCCCCGATCTTCATCCACTTTCCCTTCCAGTTTCCTCCCTACTTGTGATTGCTTTCTTCTCCTTACCAAGTGGGACTGAGGCATCCTCACTTGGGCCATTCAGTTTGTTGACCTTTTTGAATTCTGTGGGCAGGCATATCTTGGGTATTCTGTACTTTTTTATTTCTAATATCCACTTATTAGTGGGTACATACCATGTATGTCCTTTTGAGTCTGAGTTGCCTCACTCAGGATGATATTTTCTAGTTCCACTCATTAGCCTGCAAAACTCAGAATATCCTTGTTCTTAATAGCTGAGTAGTATTCCATTGTGTAAATGAACCACATTTTCTGTATCCATTTTTCTTTCATGGCACATTTGGGTTGTTTGGGCTATTACAAATATGGGCGCTATGAACATAGTGGAACACGTGCCCCTGTGGCATGGTTGGCATATTTTGGGTATATTCCCAAGAGTAGTATTGCTGGGTCTTCAGGTAGATCTATTTTCAATTTTCTGAGGAACCTCCAGATTGATTTCCAGAGTGGTTGTACTAACTTGCAATCCCACCAGCAATGGAGGAAGGAGTGTTCCTCTTTCTCTACATGCCTGCCAACATGTGTTGTCACCTGAGATTTTGATCTTAGCCATTCTGATTGGTGTAAGGTGGAATCTTAAGTCATTTTGATTTGCATTTCTCTGATCACTAAGGACTTTGAACATTCATTTAGGTGCTTCTCAGCCATTCAAGATTCCTCTGTTGTGAATTCTCAGTTTAGTTCTATACTGCTTTTTTTGTTGTTTTGATTTGGATTTTTGGTGATAAGTTTCTTGAGTTCTTTATATATTTTGGATATTAGCCTTCGATTGGATGTGTGGTTAGTGAAGATTTTTTTCCCAGTCTTTCGGTTGCTGGTTTGTCTTATTGACTGTATCCTTTTCCTTATAGAACCTTTACAGTTTCAAGAGATCCCATTTATCAATTTTTTATTGATCTTAAAGCATGAGCCATTGGAGTTCTGTTCAGGAAACTTCTACCTGTGCCAATGAGTTCAAGGCTCTTTCCCAATTTCTCTACTATTAAATTCAGTGTGTCTGGTTTAATGTTGAGGTCCTTAACCAGCGGGACTTGAGCTTTATGCAAGGGGACAAATATGGGCCTATTTTCATTTTTGTATGTATAGACACCCAGTTAGACCAGCACCATTTATTGAAGATTCTTTCATTTTACCATTGAATATTTTTACCATTGTCTTTGTCAAAGATCAAGTGTCCATAAGTGTGTGGTTTTATTTCTGGGTCTTTAATTCTATTCCACTGATCAACGTGTCTGTCTCTATGCCAATACCATGCAGTTTGTTGTTGTTGTTGTTGTTTTGGTTTGGTTTGGTTTGGTTTTTTTCTTTTTTTATCACCATTGCTCTGTAGTAAAGCTTGAGGTTAGGGATTGTGATTCAAGCAGCAGTTATTTTGTTCTTAAGAATAGTTTTCACTATTCTGGGTTTTTTGACTTTCCAGATGAATTTGAGAATTGCTCTTTCCATGTTTTGAAGAATTGAATTGTGATTTTGGTGAGGAATGTATATTGTTTTTGGTAGGATGGCCATTTTTACTATATTAATTCTGCTAATCCATGAGCACTGGAGGATTTCTCCATTTTCTGAGGTCTTCTTTGATTTCTTTCTTGAGAGACTTGAAGTTATTGTCATACAGTTCTTTCACTTGATTGGTTAGTGTTACCTCAAGATATTTTATATTATTTGTAGCTATTGTGAAGGGAGTTGTTTACCTAATTTCTTTCTCAGCCCATTTATCATTTGTGTAAAGGAAGGCTAGTGATTTATTTGAGTTAATTTTATATATGGCCACTTTGCTGAAGTTGTTTATCAGCTGGAAAAGCTCTCTGGTAGAATTTTTGGGGTCGCTTATATATACTATCATAACATCTGCAAATAGTGATACATTTATTTCTTTGCCAATTTATATCCCCTTGAGGTCTTTTTGTTATCTTATTGTTCTAGCTAGCACTTAGATCACTATATTGAATAGATATGGGAAAAGTGGTTATCCTTGTCTTGTCCCTGATTTCAGTGGGATTGCTTCAAGTATGTCTCCATTTAATTTGATATTGGCTCTTGGTTTGTAGTAAATTGCTTTTATTATGTTTAGGTATGGGCCTTGAATTCTTTATCTCTCCAATACTTTTAACATGAAGAGGTGTTGTGTTTTGTCAAATGCTTTTTCTACGTCTAAGGAGATGATCATGTGTTTTTTTCTTTGAGTTTGTTTATATAGTGAATTACCTTAATGGATTTTCCTATATTGAACCAACTTTGCATCCCTGGGATGAAGCCACTTGATTATGGTGAATGATGGTTTTGATGTGTTCTTGGATTCAGTTCGCAAGAATTCTATTGAGTAATTTTCCATAGATATTCATGAGTGACATTGGTCTGAAATTCTCTTTTTTGGTTGGGTCCTGGTATGGTTTAGGTATCAGAGTAATTGTGTCTTCATAGAATGAGTTATGCAGTTTTCATTTTGTTCCTATTTTGAGAAATATTGGTTTCAGGTCTTCTTTGAAGGTCCAGTATAATTCTGCACTAAATTCATCTGGACCTGGGCTTTTTTTGGTTGGGAGGTTTTAAATGACTTCTATTTCCTTGTGTTAAATGGGCCTGTTTAGATACTTTCTGTGCTCTTGATTTACCTTTGGTATGTAGTATCTTTCTAGAAAGCTAACTTTTTCATCTAGGTTTTCCAGTTTTGTTGTATATAAGCTTTTGTAATAGAATCTGATGATTTTTTAAAAATTTTCTCCATTTCTGTTGTTATGTCTCCCTTTTCATTTCTAATTTTGTTAATTTGGATATTGCCTCTAGGGCATTTAGTTAGTTTGGCTAGGGGTTTATCTATCTTTTTGATTCTCTCAAATAACCAGCTTTTGATTTTATTGACTCTTTGTATTATTTTCTTTGTTTCTATTTGATTGATTTTGGGCCTGAGTTTGACTATTTCCTGTCATCTACTCCTCTTGTGTGTTTGCTTATTTTGGTTCTAGAGCTCTCAGGTGTGCTGTTAAGTTGCTAGTGTAAGGTCTCTTCAGTTTCTTTACCAGGACACTTAGTGCTATGAATTTTCCTCTTAATACTATTCTCATTTTGTCCCATAAGTTTGGTTATGATATGTCAGCATTTTCATTAAATTCCAGGAAGTATTTAATATCTTTCTTTATTTCTTCCCTGACCAAGTTATCATTGAGTAGAGAGTTGTTCAGTTTCCACGTTTATGTTGTTTTTGCTGTTCTTGAAGACCAGCCTTAGACCATGGTGATCTGATAGGATTCATGGAATAATTTCAATCTTCTTGTATTGGTTGAGGGTTGTTTTTTGACCAATTATATGGTAGATTTTGGAGAAGGTATCCTGAGGTGCTGAGAAGAAGGTGTATTCTTTTGTTTTAGGGTTAAATGTTCTGTAGATATCTGTTAAATCCATTTGTTTCATAACTTCTCTTAGTTTCACTGTGTCTCTTTTTAGTTTCTATTTCAATGACCTGTCCATTGGTGACAGTGGGTGTTGAAGTCTCCCATTATTATTTGTGTGGGGTTCAATGTATGTTTTGAGTTTTAGTAACGCTCCTTTTATGAATGTGGTTGCTCTTACATTTGGGCATAGATGTTCAGAATTGAGAATTTATCTTGGTATATTTTCCCTTTGATGAATATGAAGTGTCCTTCATCACGCTTGATAACTTTTGGTTGATAGTCTTTTTTTTTCTTCTGGATATTAGGAGGGCAACTCCAGCTCATTTCCTGGGACCATCTGCTTGAAAGACCTTTTTCCATCCTTTGTCTCTGAGACAGTGCTGTCTTTGTTTTGAGGAGTGTTTTTTGTATGCAGCAAAATGCTAGATCTTGTTTACATATCCAGTCTGTTAGTTTAGAGCTTTTTTATAGGTGAGTTGAGTCCATTAATATTGAGAGACAGTAAAGACATGAGTGTTGGTTCCTGACACTCTTGCTTTTGTAGGTGGCTTTATGTGCTTTTGTTTCTCTCCTTTGGCTTTGTTGTGAGATGCTTAATAGCTTGTCCTTTCTTTGGTGAAGGCATCTTCCTTTTGTTGGAATTTTCCTTCTAGGATCCTCTATATGGCTGGATTTGTAGATAGATACTGTTTGAATTTGGTTTTATCCTGGAATATTATGTTTTCTTCATCAATGTTAATTGAAAGTTTTTCTGGGTATAGTAGCCTGGGTTGGCATTTAGAGTTCTCTTAGAGTCTGCATGACCTCTGAACAGGCCCTTCTGGCTTTCATTGTCTCTGATGAGAAGTTTGGTAAAATTCTGATAGGTCTACCCTTGTATATTACTTGCCCATTTTCCCTTTCAGCTTTTAATATTCTTTATTTGTTCTGTGTGTTTAATGTTTTGATTATTATGTGACAAGAGGATTTTCTTTTCTGGCTCCATTTATTTGGTGTTCTATAGGCTTCTTGTACTTTTATGCCCATCTCTTTCTTTAGGTTGGAGAAATTTTCTTCTATGATTTTATTGAACACATTTCCAGGTCCTTTGAGCTGGGAATCTTAGTTCTCCTCTATTCTGATTACTCACAGATTTGGTCTTTTCATTGTGTCCTAAATTTTCTGGATGCTTTGGGTTAGGAGTATTTTATGTTTTGAATTTTCTTTGACAGTTGTGTCAATCTCCCTATGGTATCTTCTACACCTGAGCTTCTATCTTCTATTCTGTTCTCTTTTTGTATTCTATTGGTGATACTTACATCTGTAATTCCTGATCTCTTTCCTTGGTTTTCCATTTCCATGTTTACTTCCATTTGTGTTTTCTTTATTTTTTCTACTTCCACTTTTAGGTCTTGGATCACTTTATTCAATTCCTTCACTTGTTTACCATGTTGTCTTGTATTTCTTTCAGTGAGTTATTGATATCCTTCTTAACAGATTCTACTATCTTCATGAGATAGGATTTTAGAACAGATTCCTGATTTTTAAGATTTGTTGGTATATCCAGGGCTTGCTGAGGTGGGAGAACTGGGTTCTGATGATGCCCATGTATATTAGCTTCTGTTGCTTATGGTATTGTGCTTGCCTCTTGCCATCAGGATATCCCTGGTGTTTGTTGGTCTGGGTGACTGTCTCTTTTGTCCGTGGCTTTCTTCAGGGTTATCCAGAATAAGACAACTTACAGAATGAATCTCTATATATAATGATAAAATAGATTTATTAAAATGACTTAAAGGCTGTGTTTTGGCTAATACAACAATGACTGCTTATGAACAGACAGTCTAAGAATCCAGTAGTTGTTCAGCTTACAAGGTTGGATGCCTCTGCTGATCTTCAGTTTACACTGGAATCTAGAAGCTAGTGACACAATGGACCTGATAGAATGTTTTAGAACAAGCAGGTAAGAGTGAGAGAGTGAGACACACACACACACACACACACACACACACACACACACAGAGGGGGGAGAGGAGGGGAGGGGGAAGGAAGGGAGGAAGAGAGAGTAAGGGAGGGAGAGTTGGGGAAGAGAGGGAGAGAGAGAGAGAGAGAGAGCGAGCACTTCCTTCTTCTGTGTCCTTTGCATATGTTGCCAGCATTGGGAAGTTTAATCTTCCCACTTCAAAAGTTCTTTGTAAAACATTTAGGAGTGTGTCTTCCCTCTTCAAATGACTTAAGAAAAGAAGTGACCAGTCATTTGTTTTAGATGCCGAATGTAGTCAAATTAATAAGCAAGAATATCCATCAAAGCTGGAAAGCCTATGAAAAGTCTCTTTTGTGTTTGCTGTTGTTGAGAACTATTTTGATACTATTACTTTTGACTGAAGTTCACTTTTTTTTCTGTCCCAACTACTTACTCTGTTCATTTGGAACTATGGTGATAGAAGAATTGCAGATATCTTAAAGACAAAGGCAACTTCCTAGCATCTGGGAGAATTTTAACTACACATACAATGGTGTTAAAAAATGAAAAATGTTTCTTAGAACTGTTTAAGCTTAGTCTTTTGTTGTTGTTATTTTTATTGCTTTTGGGGTATTTATTTATTTATTCACTTTACATTCCAATATTAGGTGCCCTTCTTCTCACAGTACCCCCTCATGTGGAACATCCTCATATCCTTCTCTGCCCTTCTTTGAGAAGGGGGATCCCCCCTCTAGGTGTCATTGCCCTCCCCGAATCCCCCATCCACAGTTCCACCCTTCAGTCTCCACCCCCTGCACATCAGATCTCTGAAGACTAAGCTCATCCTCTTTCACTGATATTAGACAGGGAAGTCCATTTAGGGGAATAGGATCTATGGGCAGGCAAGAAGGAAAAAGATTCAGAGACAGCCCCCACTCTTGCTGTTAGGGACTTAGCTGCTCATCTGCTACATAAGTGCAGGGGACTAGGTCCAGCTCATGCTTGCACTTTTGTTGGAGGTTCAGTCTTGCGGAGCCCCCAAAAGTGCAGGTGATTGTTGTTTTTATTGTTGGTTTGGTTTTTTTTGGTTTTCTTTTATTGTTTTTTGTCTGTTAGTCTTCTAGTGGTGTCCATATCCTCTTCTGGCCCCTCAATCCCCCCCCCCAACTTTCCATAAGGCTTCTATAACTCTTCCATAAGAGTATCATTAGTAGTGTTCGGGACTGTTTCTTGCTCATGGGAAAGGTCTTAGTATGTAGCCTTCTTAAAAATTATATGGAGAGTAAAAATATCTGACATATCTTTGAATTGAAATTTGTCATTTCTGGAGATATCTTGGAAAAAAAAGAAGAGAGAGAAATGTAAGTGACAAGTTTACATTGATAATTTTGATAAAATTTTAAAATAATGCTCACATCAAAATATTCCTAGTCAGCTTTTTTTTTTGAATTAGCACAACTTTTGTAAACATATCATGGCCCACATCAAGTTTATTTTCACTTTAGAACAAAGCACAAGTTAAATAAACACATAAACCTTTGAACTGAGGCAAGAATCTCTAAGGGAAAAGCTTTTAAATGTCACTTATTACAAAGAGACTAAGTTGTAGGAAGGTGGCAGGTGTCAATTTAAGAAAACGATTCTCTTCTCTGATTGAAGAGACACTTAAAAATCTTATTGTGTTTTCATCCATTAAAACCACCTTAGCTGGGCAGTGGTGGTGCACACCTTTAATCCCAACACTCAAGAGGCAGAGGCAGGTGGATTTCTGACTTCAAGGCCAGCCTGGTCTACAGAGTGAGTTCCAGGACAGCCAGGGCTACACAGAGAAACCTTGTCTCAAAAAACCAAAAACAAAACAAAACAAACAAACAAACAAACAAAAAAACCAAAAAACAGTCTTAGAACAAATATGAACATTTTAAAAGTCATCTTAAAATTTTAGAAAGAGATACACTTTAAAAAAGAAAAAGAAAAAAATAATAATTTTGTAGGAACAGGAAGAACTTTACAGCAACATGTCCTGCTAAAAGGTAGTGTAATGACTTAATAAATTGGAGAATTATTCACTTTATTTTAAATTTATTTGCAGATGACCATATTGAGATGTGGGAAGCTGAGAAACTTTATTATGCTTACTAAGTCAATTGAAACTGCTGCCTTACTCTGTACTCAGCCCATTTATTCTCAGAGCTTTAATATCCACAATGTTGTCTTAGTTTTCTTCCAGATGTGCTTACAATGGGACTGCAGCAGCAAGCACACAGAAGAAATTGAATAAAGAGAAAACGAATGACATGGGCATGAGAATGGATTACCACACATGCATGATTAATGAGGCTGGGTGGAGCACTAGTTGGTATGGAATGGAATATATAAAATTCTCCTGAAGAATAAAAAAGAAAGTAGTGAATTAGGATAGAAATAAAGTTTGAGAAATAATTTTTAAATAGATAATATACATTTGACTTTCCTTTTGTTGAGTATAGATTGGGAACTGCTTTCTAGATCAAAACAGACAATTGTTGAACTTCATATAAAGTCCAGAAGATGTTTGGATATCCTCTGTAAATTGACACTGTGATCCTTATAAGCTCTCTGATCAAGAATATAAAAAGGTATGTCAGAGGTATAAATATAGTAGATGACTGCAGTCTTTAGAAGAGCTCAAAGAAATAATGTAGAAGCTCTATTCACTGCATGTATTCTTTCTCCTCCCAGACTCAGGAGTCAGTGTTTCTTCCTTCAATAAAGTTAATTGCAGAAATTCTATACATATCATTGAAATTACCCGTGCTTAAAGTATTTGCTTATTTAAGCACATTAGTTCAGTTGGCACTTTGTCCTTTGTCCATTTCAAAACTCAATGATGTTTTAAAAATAAATACATTACTTAAAGCAAATAATATTATCTCTGATAATACACTGAATGTTCTTCTGAAAATTATTGACTGTATTGCCCAAACCACTGGGAAAGTGCTAAAGCACACTTTGCAGTACTAAGGTTCACACTAGTTCTGACACTCCCTGAGTGAAGGCAGTGCGTGGACTTTCTCTTTCCATCTCTGTGTTCTTTGCTGATTTAAACTTCCCCATCATGTGGATTTAATATGTATTTTGTCATACAGTATTAATTTATAATATATTCCTTTACTCTGGAAAGGTTACTATTTTATATTCAGTCATCTAGGAAATGAAATTATTCTAGCTGTGTGCCCTTCTGACAGCAAAATTGTGTGTTAGCATGATAAAATGTAGAATGATCTTAGGAAAAAGACAGATAAGAGAAAAAACATTTGCATAACAACATTTCAAGAATAATGTTTGATGTCAAATAAACCATAAAACCTTATTCATGTAGATTGATTTTCCCCAGTAACTTATCTAGCTTGGCATCTTTCCTTTGAAATAGTATATGATGTACTTTATTTTGCAAATGATTATTTTCTAGTAAACAAAAATATGATCCTCAAGATCTTTCTCCATCATATAAATACATAGAATCTGAATATGCAAAACACTGTAATAGTGAAATAGATTCGAGGTAAATCAGTAAGACAATATCTTTGGATGTACTGTCATAGAGTGATATATTACTCCATGACATATGTGTATATTACTGTGTGATTCTAACCTATAACTACACTATCCAGACATTAATGGATGGTGATTTTTGTTACTGCTAGGCAGTAACTACATGAAACTATAAAGTACCACTTGATTACTTTTCTAAAATACCATGTCACTCTATACTAATTCTTCTGACCTGAGAAGGTCTTTTCCTTGAAGTTATTTTTTTCAAATTGTCACTGAGAATGGTTGTCCTATTTTTGATCAAAATTATATCTAAAATATCTAACAGTGTTAAATTATATATTATTAAATCTTATATCAAAGTCAATAAATCTTTATCAAAATTACAACAGAATATTTTGCAGACATTGAAAGGAAAGTACTCAGCTTTATATGGAAAAACAAAAGCACAGGATAGTTAAAACAATCCAGAACAATAAAAAATCTAGAGGTATCACCATCCCTGATTTCAAGCTGTTCTATAGAGCTACATTAATACAAACCACATGATATTTATTTAAAAACCTATACATTGACAAACAGAATCAAATTAAAGACCCAGAAATGACATAAACTATTACAGGTATGAACACTTGATTTTAATTTTAAAAAATCCAAAAAGGGATACAATCATAAAAAAAAAATCCTCTTCAACAAATGGTGCTGCTCAGACTGGATACCTGCATGCATAAGAATGAAAATAGATTATTTATTATTATTTATCACCATGTACAAAGCTTACGTCAAAGTGTATTAAAGATACACTGAATTGATTGAAAATAAAGTGGGAATAACCTTGGATTTATTGGCATAGGAGACAAGTTCTTGAACTGAACACTAAAATCATAGGCACTGATATCAACAATTAATAAATGGTAACTGGTGAAACTAAAAAAGCTTCTGTAAGACAAAGAACACCTTCGGTAGGACAAAACAACAGCTTAAAGAATGGGAAAACATTTTCACCAACCCTTGTTAGAGAGCTAACAAGGCAAAGTACAGAAAGAACCCAAGAAACTAGATATCAACAATTAAAATAATTTAATTTAAAATTGGAGTAGTGATATAAATACAGAATAAATAGAGTAATCACAAATGACTGAGAAACAGCAACAACAAAATGTTCAACATTCTTAGCCATTAGGAAAATGTAAATCATAAGTACATTAGATTACATCTTATAAATGTCACAATGGATAAGATAAAAAAATAAACAAACAACAACAACAATAACAAAAACCACAGATGACAACTCATGCTGGCAAGGAAGTGAAGCAAAGGGATTAGTCTTCCATGCTAGTGGAAGTGCATATTTATACAGCCACTTTGGAAATCAAAATGGTAATTGTATAGAAAACTGAGGATTGATCTACTTTGAGACTCAGCCATACTAATCTTCAACATATACCCAAAGGATTCCCTATCCTACCACAAAGACACCTGCTCAACAATGCTTTCATAGTAGCCAGAAACTAGAAATAACCTAGATGTCCTTCAACTTAAAAAACTAAATAAAGAGAAAGTGGTATATTTACACAATGGACTATTACACAGCTGGGAAAATCAATCACATTATGAAATTTGAAAGCAAATGGAAACAACTAGAAAAAAATCACCCTATGTGAGGTAACCCAGACTCAGAAAGACAAACATGGTATGTACTCATTTATAAGTAAATAGGGGATGTAGAGTAAAGGATAACCATGCTATAATCCACTATCCCAAAGAAGCCAAGTAACAAGGAGGGCTCTGAGGGAGATTCATAGATGTCCCTGGGAAATGAAAATAGAATGACTGGTGGTCTGGGAGCCAGTGGGAATTGGACATGAGGAAACATGCAGTTGGGATAGATTGGGCGAGAGAGTCCAGGGAGAGACAAGTGGAATTGAAGAGGTACTTGCAGCACTGGGGTGATATGGTAACCTAATGCAGTAGAAACTCCCAGGAATCTAAAAGTTGGACCCTAGCAAGGATTCTTAGTAATGGAGTATATAGAGCCTCAACTGGCCATTTTCTTGAACCAGGCAAGACTTCCAGTGATTGGCCACAACTCAACCATAAGACCTTCAACCTACAATCTCTCATGCTTTCATGATATGCTGGGCAATCAAATGACTGGTCTATTTTGAGTCCCAATGCCAGGAGAGGGAGCTCATGCTTAACACTGCCTGGATGACCATAAACCTTGGGCAGGATAATTCAGAAACCTAGGTTAGGAAAACTTCCAATAAAATTATTCCTGAAGATATGTTGTTATACTTATAGCTTCATGCCTAGTCCAATCATCATCAGAGAGGCTTCAGTTCGAAACTGATGGGAATAGATGCATAACCAAACATTAGGTGGAGAGAATGTCCAAATTGGAGGTTTCCATTAGATCCCTCACCTTGGAGCTCAGAGAACCCAAGGAAAAAAGAAAAGGAAGAATTTTAGGACAGAGGTGTCAGGGACAGTAGGAGAATACTGCCCAGAGTATAAACTATGCAGGGATCATAGGGATTCACAGAGATTGAAGTGGCAACCAAGGTTGGTCGTGTTGGTTTGGTCTAGGTCTTTTGGATATATGTTATATGGTAGCTTAGTGTTTTAGTTGGACACCTAACAGTGGGAATGGGCATGTCCCTGACTCTTTCGCCTACTCTTGGTACCACTTTCCTCCTACTCAGTTGGCTTGTCCAGCCTTAATATGAAAGTCTGTGCCCAGTCTTATTGTATCCTTTTATGCCCTGTTAGGTTGCTATCGCTGGAAGGAAGAGTGATTATGGGGAAAAGGGGAGGTAGGGTTGCTGGAAGGAGTAGAAGGAGGGGAAACTGCAGTTAAGATGTATTGTATGATAGAAGAATAAATTAAAAATAAATTAAAATAGTGAGTATTAATCAAAGTCCCCAGTAAGGAACAGAATCAGATCATACTTTTTAATTGATTCAACTCACTTTCAAAGTGGATCCACAGGAAGACAACTCCCCAAACCTGTGAGTTTTTCTAAATTTAATTTGTTTACTTTATATCCTGATTGCCACTTCCCCTTCCTCATCTTCTCCCAGTCCCTTCCTCTTACCCCACCCCCACCCCCCATATCCCACTCCAGTTCTTTTCTGAGAAGGAGAGTGTTCCCATGGATATCAACCTGCCTTGGCAAGAAAAGCTGCAGTAGAACTAGGTGCATCTTTTTCTATTGTGCCTAGACAAGACAGCCCAGTATGGAAAAGGGATCCAAAGGCAGGCATTAGTGCCAGAGACAGTTTCTGCTCCAATTGTGAAGGGGTCCCACATGAAGACCAAGGTACATATCTGTTATATAAGTGTAGGGGGATTAGGTCCAGTCCCATGCATGGTCTCTGGTTGATAGTTCAGTCTCTATAAGCCCCTCTGGTCCCAGGTTAGTAGATGTATCTTCTGGTGTCTTTGACAACTATGACTGCTTCAATTGTTCTTCCCCCAAGATTCTCCAAGATTCTCTGAATGCTGCGTCATGTTTGTCTGTGGTTTTCTGCATCTGTTTCCATCAGATGCTAAGTAAATCTTCTCTGATTATAGTTCTGCTATGTCCGGAGCCAGGGCCTCCACACCACCCTTGGGAACCTGACCTTTACACAGCCTTAAGGAAGTTTCTGAGTTTGTACAGCTCTGAGAACCAGCCGTGTTTATGCAAGATTAGCTGTCCCTTGCATCTCCGGAGGACAGGCTGACCGAAAAATGTTCAGACACCAGACAGTAGTTAAGCCATAACAATGGGAGGGTCGCAAGCTTCCTCTCCCCCCTCCCCTTGCCTATGATTTTTGCTTTATAAAATCTGCTTGTGTTAATAAAAAATAGACCTTGACCAAACTTTGCTTGGTCTCGCTCCTCTCTCTCACCTGTTTTCCTTTCAGGCTTGGTCCCCCTCGACCCCACGAATAACTAGGTCCCGCGGGATGGGACACGTGGTGCCCGATGTGGGGCTCAAGGTATGGACCTCTGCCAAACGGACCCCAGCCCAAAAGAGGCGTCATGCCGGCTCCAGACAAGATTGAGGACCCTTCTCACCACTCATGAGAAATATTCGTTCTCGGTAAGTGATTTCCGTCCGTCTCATTAAAAATGGGCCAAAAGTTGGCTAAAGAAGCAGTCTTCATCAAAGACTTAAAAAGTTCGCTCAGAGAGAGGGAAGTTAGAGTTAAAAAGAAAGATTTAATTAAATTCTTCATTTTTATAGATGAGGCCTATCTCTGGTTCATAGTAAATGGGCCAGAAATTCACCGGGAAAAATGGCAAAAGGTGGGATGAGTTCTTAATGAAAAATTAAATCTCAAGGGACCTAATGCTGTCCCCGCAACCATTTTTACATATTGGGGCTTGATCTGAGATATAGTTGAAGCCGCACCCTCCGATCAAGACAAACAAAAATTATTGTCAGTTGCGGAGTATTGTCTCTGCCCTCTTTCCTGTGCAGGGTCTTTTGCCTCCCTCCCAAATAAACAATCCGACACCCAGGTCTCCACCAAGTCTCCCTCTGTAATTATAGATATGTCCAGGTCCTCAGAGTCAGACATCCCTTCCTCAGAATCCAAGACTCTGGGAGCAGAGCCCCCCCCCCCAAAGCCCCTTTATCCATCCCTTCCGAGAAACGACTCTCCTCCATTTAGTGGACTTTCCTCTAAAGTTCCCGATCTCGAGACAGGTACTCCCTCTCAGATCCAAATAAGCAATAAAATAAACCACCCTCCTCCTCTTTCCCAGGATCAGCCCCCTCTTTTTCTCCCCTGAGATACCTTGACATTCCCGATCGTGGTCTGAGATCTGGATAATGATCCTTTAGGTCCTGATGAAGCTGCGACCCTAGAGGGTGAGGCGGCTCACTACCGTAACCCTGACTGGCTGCCTCGGGCCTCAGCTCCCCCCCAAAGGCCTCTTCCCTACGCTCCTCATCAATTTTGTGCCCCCAAACTGTTACCTCATCCTTTTCCTAGTTCATCTCTCCTTGAGTCCAAAAGACAACTCTCGGCAAAGATCGGTGAACTTAAGGAAGTCCTAAAGCTCCAAAAACAGTTCGCTCAACTTTCCACGGAGATTGCCTCTTTACAGTCAACTCTTCATGAGACCGTCCTCGCCCCAGTTTCTGGACCGCCAAATAAGCCTTCCCTCAGTTCCAAAACTCCCGAAAGGGCCGGAGGATCCCATAGTATTTCTTTAGCCTTCCCCTTGGTTACCCACTCCTCCGGGGCACCTGAGCACCCTTCCTCTCCCGCTTTTAACTCCTCTGAGGACACACTGAGCGACCCTGAGGGTGAGGGGGAGGGAGCCCGAGAAAGCAAAAGTGAGGACGAACGGCCAGCACCAGCTATTGGGCACGGAGAGTTCCATAAGATACATTTTAAAAATCTAAAAGAATTAAATGCTGCTGTCAGAACCTATGGACCTAATGCCCCCTTCACTCTTTCGGTCCTTGACTCTCTGTCTCGGGGCAGCTATTTGCTCCCAGGAGAATGGATTCATGTGGTTCAGGCAGTCCTCATTTGCGGCCAATTCTTAACGTGGAAGGCAGGCTTTATCGATCACTGCCAGATGGCCGCTAATACTAACCTGCGGTCCCCAGGGTCGCTTTCTGCGACATGGACCTTGGACAAACTCAGTGGCCAGGGAAAATATTCAACGGAGGCCCAACAACAGCGCCTCTCCCTAGGGCTCTTGGCTCAGACAGTCAATGCCACTCTCGGTGCTTGGCAGCTGGCTGGGTCAGCACTCACCCCTCTGACTAAGGTTATTCAGGGGAGCCAAGAAGATTACAGTGCATTTGTGAGCTGTCTCCTAGAGGCTGCTGAGAGGACCTTGGGCCACGAGCCTCCGATGATAAAGTCATTAGACAGTTAGCTTATGAAAAATGCAAATTCGGCTTGCAGAGCCGCTCTACGTGGCAAAACCAGAGACAAGACTCTAGATGAAATGATTTGCCTGTGCCGCGATGTAGATTCCTTTTCCTCCAAGATGTCTCAGGCTGTCCACCTTGTGGTGGGCGCTGCACTCCAGGTTAATAATACTCAGAAAGGCTGCTTCAGATGTGGCCAGATGGGCCATTTTGCCCGCCAATGCCCCAAAGCCCCCAGATTGGTCGAATTGCCTCAGGCTTCCTTGGGCCCACTTGGCAGGCCTCCACAACCCTCCACTCTTTGCCCGTGCTGCCAGCGGGGCAAACATTGGGCTAACACCTGTTGATCTTCCACAGACCTTACTGGGAGCCCACTGCCTTCCCTTCAGGGAAACGGGCAGAGGGGCCAGCCCCAGGCCCCCAAACCCATCCCGGCCTTGGGGAACAGCCAGCTGACCGATCCCACCCAGCCCTCTACTGAGCCACCCCAGGAAGCTCAGGAGTGGACCTGTGTGCCACCGCCCCTTCAATATTAACACCCGAGGATGGCGTTCAAGTCCTCCCAACGGGGATCTTCAGACCCCCTCTCGGGGGCACTTACTTCCTCATTTTGGGGCGAGCTTCCATCACCCTCAGTGGCCTTACTGTTCACCCTTCCGTGGTAGATAGTGACTATACTGGAGAAATCAAGACCCTGGTCAGTGCCCCTCGTGGCCCAATTTCCATTCCTCAGGGACAGCGCTTAGCTCAAGCCTTGCCCTTACCCCTTGATATCTGCTTCCCGGCGCTGGTTCCCCACCATGGCCCCTCTCAGCTGGGCTCCACAGATGTCTACTGGATACAGGCTGTCACCAAGGACTGCCCCACTCTAAGCCTTAAACTACAGGGCAAGGTCTTTGAGGGAGTATTAGATTCAGGAGCAGATTCCACTGTACTGTCACAGGATTCTTGGCCCCGCCATTGGCCTTTACGAGCCTCCATGACCCATCTACAGGGAACTGGACAGTCCAAAAATACCTTACAGAGTTCCTAGCTTTTAACTTGGGAGGACAACGAGGGAAATACGGGCACTGTCCGGCCGTTTGTTGTTCCTGGCCTTTCTGTCAATCTCTGGGGCAGAGATATCCTCTCCCAGATGAAAATCTTTATGTACAGTCCCAATGAGGTGATTGCCCAACAGATGCTGCACAGGGTTACCTTCCTGGACAGTGGCTTGGTAAACAAAACCAGGGAAGCCTTACACCCCTAACCACCCCTCACAAAACAGATTGCATGGGCTTAGGGTTCGACAGCCATTTTTCATGAGGGCCATTGCTCCCCCTGCACAGCAGGCAGATAAAATCACCTGGAAAGATGACATCCCTGTCTGAATTGGTCCCTCCCTTCCAGAAAATTGTTTGCAGCCATAGCGTTAGTGCAGGAACAGTTGGCTGCTGGACATATTGAACCTTCTACCACGCCATGGAACACATCTATTTTCGTCATCTAAAAACAAAATGATAAATGGTGCCTCCTACAGGACCTCAGAGCAGTCAATAAAACCATGGTTCCTATGGGCACCCTACAGCCTTGTCTGCCCTCCCCTGTGGCCATTCCTGATGGCTACCTAAAACTAGTCATTGATTTAAAAGACTGTTTCTTTTCCATCCCCCTCCACCCTGGAGATTGCAAAGGTTTTTCATTCAGTCTTCCCATAATCAACTGTGTTGGACCTTTCCCCCACTTCCAGTGGAGGGTCCTCCTCCAAGGCATGGCCAACAGCCCTACTCTTTGCCAAAAATATGTGGCTCAAACCATCGACCCCTTCAGGTCCCTCTTCCCCAATCTTTATATGTACATTACATGGATGATATTCTTCTGGAGGGACCCAATGAGGGACAGCTCCACCAGGCAGGACTCCAACTTATTGCTGCCCTCCAAGACCGAGAGCTCCAAGTCTCCCCTGAAAAAATACAAGTACACCCCCCCATTTGTTCTTGGGGTTAGAGCTGTTCCCCAATAAGGTTCTTTCCCAAAAGATACAACTGAGGCGTGATTCCCTGCTAACACTTAATGATTTTCAGCAGCTACTGGGTGATATTAATTGGCTGCGCCCTTATTTAAAGCTAACTACAGGTGAATTAAAACCTTTGTTTGACATATTGCACGGAGATTCTGATCCATCATCCCTGCGAACATTGACCCCAGAGGCCCAAGAGGCACTGGCCAGAGTAGAACAAGCCATAATCGACCAACATGTTGGCTACTACTCCCCAAAATTGCCTCTTCACCTCCTTCTCTTTCCCACCCCATTTTCCCCTACTGGTCTGCTTTGGCAGGCTAAACCCTTATTTTGGGTCCATTTGTCAGCCTCCCTGACTCGCATTCTGCCTACCTACCCTCACTTAGTTGCCCACCAGCTACGTTTTGGCAGGGAGGCTGCCCTTAAACTCTTTGGCAAAGACCCTGACATTATAGTCCTTCCCTATAATGCCTCCCAAGTCCAGTGGCTCATTCAAACTGATGACGATTGGGCTGTTAACTGTACCTCCTTTCAAGGTATTATTGATAATCACTATCCTGCTGATAGGTTAGTCCAGTTTCTACATAAAACGAAAGTTGTCTTCCCCAAAAGAACTAATAATTCCCCAATAGCTGGGGCCACATTGGTCTTTACCGATGGATCCTCCTCAGGCATGGCTGCCTTCTGTATAGACAAAAAGGTTTCCCAATTTATGACTGACTTCTCCTCAGCACAGCTTGTTGCCATTATAAACACCATTATAAAGGTGTTTGAGGTTTTACGAGAGATCTGCCCTTTAACTTGTATACTGATAGTGCTTATGTAGCCACCTCTGTGCCTCTTCTTGAAACAGTCTCCTATGTTCGCCCCTCCACACATGCCTTCCCATTGTTTTCCAAATTACAAAAATTGATTCTCGCTCACAATGCCTCTTTCTTTGTGGGCCACATTTGCGCCCACTTTGGCCTGCCCGGCCCCTTGACAGAGGGAAATGATGCAGTGGACCGGGCCACCCAGCTGATTGCCTTGGGGAGTATAGATCATTGAGCCTCTTGATGCTGCACAGCTGGCTCATGATTTACATCATCTCAATGCTCATACCCTCAGGCTAAGATTCTCCATCACCTGTGAACAGGCTAGACAGATTTTCCGTCAATGCAAGGGTTGTTTGACGCTTTTGTCTGAGCCACATCTTGGAGTTAACCCGCGTGGGCTGATTCCTGGGGAATTGTGGCAAATGGATGTTACACATTATCCTGCCTTTGGAAAACTTAAATATATTCATGTCTCTATAGACACCTACAGTGGCTTCCTTTATGCATCCTTACAAACTGGGGAAGCTACTAAATATGTTATCAGCCACATCTTCACCAGCCTGGCAACCACCCCATTACCCAAATTTCTTAAGACGGACAATGGCCCAGGATATACCAGCTCCAGCTTCAAACAATTCTGCGCTCAAATGGGCATCAAACATGTCACGGGCATCCTTTATAACCCTCAAGGGCAAGGGATTGTTGAACAGGCCCACCAGACTCTCAAAAACATGCTCTTCAAATTAGAGTCTGGGGGAGAAGCACTCTACCCCAGAACAGGCAATTTTAAAACCCTTCTCAATCATGCCTTATTTGTTCTAAACTTTCTTACATATGACTCTGCAGGCAGATCCACTGCAGACTGTCTCTGGCATCCGTCCACAGCTGATAACTATGTACAGGCTTTGTGGAGAGACCTTATCCAACAAATGGCAGGGTCCAGACCCAGTCCTTATTTGGGGCAAAGGACATGCTTGTGTTTATGACTCAAAAGCACAGAATGCCATATGGCTCCCAGATCGCCTCATAAAACCCTATAACCTACCCAGGGTGCCCCCTGAGAAGGCTTCTCATTGTGCTTGATTTCAGACACGAAAAAGGACAAAGAACGTCCCTCCTCCCGAAGATGTTCCCTCCCTGGATTCTTCTCGAGGCCTTGCTATGCTTCAACACCGTGAACAGCTCTTCCTTGCCACATCAACTTTTTAATTTACATGGGTAATCCTTAATGAAGCAGGAGATGTAGCTAATTCAACCTCTCAGCTTTCTGCCAGTATCCCTTGGGCCCCCTTGCAGGTTGATGTATGTGTGCTGGCCCTTGGGGCTCATGACCATTGGGATTACCAGAACCTCTTTGCGCCACAACAAAAGCCCCCCAATCCTGTCTCATGACCAGTATGGCAACCGGGATGTGGATCCCTGATGAAAAGGACCCTCCTACAAATGGCCCCCCTATATACCTGCCCAGGAGGACACCGAGACCGTTCTCTTAACACAAAATGCGATTTCTCTTCTGACTTTTACTGTGCCTCCTGGGGCTGGGAGACCTCTGGAGACACTTATTGGAATCCCTCCTCTTCATGGGATTATATTACAGTAAAGAGAACAAACCCCTCCCCACACAGCCTTGACAGTGGACCTGCCTTCCTGTCTAACGAGTGCAAAGATAAATGGTGCAACCCTCTTTCCATCACTTTCACTGATGCTGGGAAAAAGGCCTCCTGGGAAAATTCCAGAGGCTACGAGTGGGAATTGAGACTCTATTTATCAGGACGTAACATAGGCCTCACATTTAAAATCAAACTTATTAAGACACTTCCACAGGGCCCCACAATAGCTATTGGACCTAAAGTAGCCTTACATCCTGGACAGATGAGCCCAAAAATCAAAACAGGGGCTCCCTCAGTTACTATAAGGCCGACCTTAAACCCTTCCACTAGCATCCTTTTCCAACTGACCCTCCCTGTGGGATCCCCTTTGTCATCTAACATTATTCTCAATCTAGTTAACGCTTCCATTAAGACCTTGAGACACAACAATCAGACAGACTACTTGGAGTGTTGGGTCTGCTGCTCTCCTCGGCCTCCCTTCTATGAGGGAGTGGTTATATTTGGTGAACCTCTTTTTACTAATGACTCCAGTCAGTTAAGGTGGGGCAATACTGAGCACCTTGGATTGACCCTTTCCCAGGTCTCTGGATTGGGCCTCTGCTTATTAGCCCCTAATATGCTCCCCCCTCATCAGTTGAGCGAAATTTGTAATCAAACAATTACTGTCAACTCCACCTTTCAGTACATTCAGGCACCCAATAGCTCTTATTTCATCTGTTCCACCAGGCTCACTCCTTACGTAGTTTCAACTTCTTTATTGACACACAGAGATTACTGTGTTTTGGTCCTTCTTATTCCAAAAATTATCTTCCACCATGCAGAAGACCTACTTACATTTTGGGAGCGGGGTACAACCCGTACCAAAAGAGAACCCATTATGGCCATCATGTTGGCCGTCCTTTGGGCTTAACTGCCACAGGAGCTGGAACAGGTATAGCTTCCTTAATTACCTCTACTCAACAATATAATCAACCTTCCATAGCTATTGATAATGATATCCGTGAATTACAACAAGGCTTAAAATATCTTAAAGAATCTGTCGCATCCCTATCAGAGGTAGTATTACAAAACAGAAGAGGACTAGACCTCGTCTTTCTACAGGAGGGCAGTCTATGTGCTGCCCTTAAAGAGGAATGCTGCTTTTATGCAGACAAGACGGGGTTAGTTGATGATAGTATAGAAAAAATAAAAAAGAGCTTAGAAGATAGAAAGAGAGAGAACAAGACAAAGCTTGGTATCAAAACTGGTTCTCCACCTCTCCCTGGCTTTCTCCATTACTCCCTAGCCTCCTGGGACCCCTTGTGGGCCTCCTACTACTTTTGACATTTGGCCCTTGGGCTTTTAACAAATTAACTAACTTTGTTAAGTCACAGATTGACTCTGCTTCCAACAAGCCATTTGCTGTTCATTACCATCAACTTTGTGCCCAAGAATCCACCGAGGATCTCCCCCCTGGAGCTTCGTCTGGTGGCCTACAGTTTTCAGCCCTAGTGACAGAGACTCCCTGGTATCGCAGGTTGTGGAGGCTCTCCTAAAAAGCTTTCTGGCACCTGACAATCTATAGCCAACAGAGGTAGCTTTTGGGCCATAAGCTGTGGAAGAGCCCATGACGGGAATATTGTAATGCCATAACTCTCATGCATACCCTTAAAGGCTGCAGGGTAATCCCATGACAGGATTATTGTGGATCCATCACCCAGGTGCACATCGAGACCATAAAAGAACGATGCTGGGGATGGGGGCCATCCACATAGCCTAAGACAGGGTCCCTGCCCTAATAAGGCTAACATAAAAATCGGGCATTAGTTATGGATGCCCACTACATAACCTAAGACAGGCCTTCCACCGACCCTTCTTAGCCACTCCTCAATTACTGTAAAAGAAAGGGGGAGATGTTGGGAGCCAGGGCCTCCACACCACCCTTGGGAACCTGACCTTTATACAGCCTCAAGGAAGTTTCTGAGTTTTTATAGCCTTAAAGCAAGTCTCTGAGAACCAGCCATGTTTATGCAAGATTAGCTGTCCCTTGCATCTATGACCCTCTAGTAGAAGGTATGGAAATGTGGAAAAAATGCTAGCAGTACCTTAAGCTCTTATTGCTGGCATGTTCTTTTGAAACCTGATCAGTCTAGCAGGGAAAGAACTTCAGCTTCAAGAATGTATGCTATTTGACTCTTTACAGTGAGAGAGAAGTCTCTAGAACTATGCTCCCTCTCTAAGGAATGGTTTAAACACAAAAATACACACAATTATGTCATTCTATCATCATATCTCCAGATTTTTGCTGGCTACTCTGGAGAAAGCTGACGGAGAACTATTGTTATGTGTCCTGTCAACAATATGCTATTGAAACTCAAATTTTTTTCCCCATAGGAATTGAAACTTTAAACTTCTGTCTATAGAAATGTGGTTGGTATCATACAATTATTAGTAACAATATTAGTATATTATAGTTCCATAAATCTAAAAAATAAGCTAAGTCTACTGAAGAAATATGAAGGATAGATTGCAAAGGTATTGCTAAAGAAGATTGTCAAAGTTTGGGCTAAAATTTTGAAAATGACTTTAAGCACAGAGAATAGGTAACATTTTCTGTAATGTAAAGGTAATAGTTAAATATTGTTTAAGTAATACAAAGTGACAAGGAAGTCAAACTGAGTATAATTTCCTCAATTGAACAATGATGTGAATTAGTAGTCTAAAGTGGTACCGGGTATGTAGACTCTAGATATAAACATGGTCAAGTAAAGTGCTTGTGGTGCTTTCATCAGGAAAACAATGGTAGGTTAGGGTTTTGAAGTGAAAGCTGGAGAAGAACAATGGCTCTTGTACTTGTTTGTAATTAAGGACACTAACAATTTTAGAGGTGTTAGAAAGTTTGTAATTATCTTTTAAAAAATACCCAGTTAAATGTGACTTCAAGCTCCCTCTGTAGATAACATATTCTGGTCTAAAGTCAAGCTCATCCTTTGTTAGGCTTGTGTACAGTTATGTTACTTAATTTCCCTAAATCTTAAGAGAAAAGCAGATTTAAATTTGCGTCAGATTTAAAATGTTCGTCATTTGCTAAAATCATATTTCATATGTAGATATTTTGACAACTAATAATGAACACTTCTAAGGATCTGAGAAAAGATTAATTAAGGCTAAAGGTAGCATACATGGGCAGTTTGGAGATCATTAGGGTGTATCTTGGTTTGGCTATTTTTCTCTTTCATGATGTCTTTCACTCCTGGGAGGAGTCATTTTCACATGATACAATGGCACATGTGATGTTGCTTTACTAATGACTGAGAAAGCCCCTGAGAAGAGTTTACAATGAGTCACCTGACTGACAAAGCCGGAAGGATAAAGGTAAAGGGCTTAGGAAGCAGCTTCTAGAAATTCTAAACAGAGAGTATTATTCTCTGGCCTAGTACTAAAGTGTAAGTAATGGTGGCTTGAGTTCTGAAAAAGGAAAAGCTACAATTTGAAATGTGAACAATAGTATTCCAATGAAGAGAAAGAAACCAAAACATTTGCAAATGAGGTTAAAACTGCTATAGCCCCTCATCAGCCATCCGTGTGTTTTCAGTAGAATCAGATTCCATATATTTCTCAGGATAGAGATCACTACATACAGCATCTGTTAGGACATTCTCATTTATTCCAAAAAGACCTCACAGTTAATAAATTGAAACTTATGGTCTTCTCTCGGTCAATATTGTTACTCATTCTGTTGTTTCAATTTCAAGTCACATTAACATTTTATCTACTTTCTCATATCACAAATGAACCTTCTGTCTCTATCAACTACATCACTTATAGTCGGTCAGAAACAATTAGGTTTTACTTCATGGGTATATTGTTCAACACCATTCAAACATACATACATACACACTCAAAGAGAGAGAGAGAGAGAGAGAGAGAGAGAGAGAGAGAGAGAGAGAGAGAATGGACACAGAGATACAGAAAAAGAGACAGACACACAGACATCCATGTTTTCAAATCTTTCATTAACTACTCTATATCTCAATTCTTCTGGAAACTAAATAAATTTCTATGTGATCAATTTTACCCGTTTTACCATTGGGGTTGTTTAAACACTCTCCTAAATGCAAGCATAGACTTGTCACTCTGGTTTTTTTTCTTTTTTTTTTTTTACATGTTCCTTCTTTTCCCATTGTTGGTGTAACACACTAATCTCTTTTTTCTGTGGGCAACTTTTTAGTATTTAACTTTAACTTTTATAATTTCTTCCTAAGTTATTCATTTAAAATGTCTAATATTTACTGCCTTTCTTCTTATCATTTTTAATTAATTTGTGTTAGATCATAAAACCCAATGGCTTCATTATGGCATTTCTATCTTATACATTTTGTTTTAATTGTCTTTACTTCCTCCTTTCTTTATCCCTTTGTCTTTCTCCTTCTTTCTGCCCCCACTAGTGAGTTTCTTCTTTCATGTCACATGCATTCTGTTATCTTCTTGTTTCTTTTTTTTTTAATCCTATTTAATCAACTCCCCCTGCTGAAGACCTGTTTTATTTCTATATTCATTCTCCTTTTAGTTCCTTAAACTTCATGCAACCAGACACTTAGTCAACTACCTGTGTTAGTAAAGTCATCAATTTTAGAGAAGGACGTATTATTGCCACTTCAATAGATCACCATAATTTCTTACTGAATTCTGTAAGTTATTTGCATGTAATATCTCATCTGTCATCAAAAAAGCATCTCTTTGCATTATATGGAGACCATTATAGAATAACACAATGGTAAATATATAGAAGAAAAGAACTCCTGGTGATCCCAACCCCAAAAGATGTGTCTACAATACAACTTGTATACATTAAGCTCAAGGAATATTAAAGAGTTCCTCCTAGAAATAACAGAAAAGCAACACCCATGATGCTTTCAAAATATGGATACATAAGCAGATCTGAAAAAGAACAAAACCAATATTAATTGGTGAAAAGTTTAAATTTCATGGAGCTCCTGTCCTATTGAACTATAGGCAACTAATAATTTCTGGAAAATGAAGAATTAGTGTTTCCTAGGGATACACTCCCAAATTAGTATTCAGTACCAAAAAGTGAGCATCTGTAAATGACTCAGCATTTTGTATCTTTCTGTGTGTTTGTGTGTGTGGGGTGTGTGTGTGTGTGTGTGTGTGTGCACGTTCATGTTCGTGCGCGCACGTGCATGTTTTCAAGTGTGCGCTTGTGTGCAGGCCTGTGTGTAACAATAAGAATCAAAGAAACAGAGGCGAAGTATTTGAGAGGGCCATGTTAGAAATCAGAGGGAGGAGACATGAGGATCTGGAGGGAGGAAAGAGAGGAAATTAAATAAATATTTTAAGTAAAATAAAAATTAAAACCCCTGATATATAAGAAAGAAATCATGTTTGCCTTCAGGGGCAGTGGTTCCTTTATTTAAGATACCAGTTTCTGGTTTTACCTATTTTCTTCTAAATATTATGAATTTTTTATTTGTGGCTGAATAATTTACTGTTGTGTAGCTGTATATGTTATTTGTTCATCTGCAGAATGATAATGTTTCTCCATTCCTAGCTATTGTGGATAGCTGAGAAATGTACAAATAAATAATATATAAATAACTGTGTGGCAAGTTAAATGTTCCTTGAGCATGTACCTCATAGTTGCATACTTGCATTATAGGATAATTTTACTTTTAGTTGTGTGATATACATCTATAGTGGTTTCCATAGTGGCTGTACAAGTTTGTACAACTGAAAGCATTTACCAGAAAGTAATAAGAATTGTTTATTTTATTACATACTCACCACTATTTATAACTTGTTTTCTTTAGATTTTTAATATATGTATTTAACTGAAGTAAATTTACATTAAATCATCCCTTCTCTTTTCTCCCTCAGCCTCTACCAGCTTTGCTCCCATGACCTCCCAAGTTGATAGCTTGTTTTTCTTTTTTATTGTTACCCACACAGAAACACACACACAAATATACATACATACATGTGTGAATCTATGTGTATGTAACATTATACACACATACATAAACATATACACACATACACACAGCCTACTGAGTTTGTTTGAATATTTGTGTGTATGTGGTATGTGTGTATTGATTAAGATCTGACCATTCTTCACTGGAAGTCATCCTGGTATTCTGCCTCTTAGAATAATTGTGCTCCCTCTTCTGTGATATGTCTAAGTTGTAGACACAAAGCTTTATTGTATAAGTATTCATTGTGGCTAGGCTCCACCCTACCTGTTAATATCTATGGTGTGTCTGGTTGTGGTTTTCTGTGATGGTTTAAATATTTGTTGTAAAAGAGGCATATTTGTTGAAGAATGGTAACGAAACTTAACTGTGGGTATTAAAAGGTGTAGGACTTAGTAATAAATTTTACTGACTACCAAAGTAGTTGTAGTGTTTTTTTTTTTAAGGCCTTTGATCTCATTATTAGCCTTGGTAAGCTAAATAGGTTTCCAGTACAAGGCAGGATTTCTTTCTTGATGAGTAGGCCTAAGTTCAAGTAGACAGCTTTTGGTTGTGACCAACATGAGTATAACTTGTCGCACCTGTATCTGTAACTTTCCAGGATGGTAAAAGTTATGGTTCATAACTGTTGCAGCTCTGTAGGACAGTTCAATTGCTTTTCTCCCTTGGCAGAATGCACAGTATTTTCTGTAACCATGGAAACTAGACTTTAGGGAAGAAGTTCCCAGGTCAGATATAGCTTCTATCATCAAAGTCTTGCATCATAAAAGTGTAGTTTCTTCTGCAAAAGTGCTTTATCTTCAACCTTTGAAAGGCAAACTAGGGATATTTCAATAATCTAGGTTGTTTGTGGAGTCACCTGGTATCTCCACACCAACCATTCAAAATGAGGTTTGCCTAATTGGTACTAGCAGTTTTGTTAGTCTATGCTTCCTGTGGTGAACATTGCCAGCCTAAATAATTTAACTTCCTTTACACATTCATTGTGGTTGCACAAATTTGCATTTCCATCAACAGTGAATGAAGGTTCCTCTTTTCCCCACCCTTGTCAGTATTTGTTTACAGTTGTTTTGGGGATCTTAGCCATCCTGAGTGGGATGTGATAGAATTTAAAAGTTGACTGCTTTCATATTGCCCTAATTAATAAGGCTGGTGAACACACATTGAAGTATTTATTAGCCATTTTTATTTCTTCTACTATGAACTCTCTACTTAGATCTCTTTCCATCTTTACAATTGGGTCATTTGTTTCCTTGAGTCTTTATTTTTTGCGTTTTGTGAATGTTCTAGTTATTAATTATTTGTTTGATTATTATAAGTGCCAAAGATTCTTTCCCTTCTGTGCTTTATTCATTTAATTAACTGCTTCCATAGCTGTACAGAAGCATTTCAGTTTCATGTGGTCCCAGTTGTTAATTTTATTTTATATTTTTGAGGATATTGATTTTTTTTGAGGTAGAATATATTGCAATTGTAGCTTGCATTTCCCCTAAGTCTGAGTATACACACAGTTATATACAGTTTTTTCAAATATGATTTAGAAATTTGTATTTCTTATTTTGGGAGCTTCTGCTTTACTCTAGAATTATGTGTGTGTGTGTGTGTGTGTGTGTGTGTGTGTGCGCATGTATACACATATTGCTAAAGCCTTTCTTTTGCTTTTTGGAAGCTAGTTAGTGTTGTATAATCTTGTATACTCTTGAAGTTCCTTTCTATGTTATTAGAGTCTTCCCTAAAACAATTCATACTTATGACAATATCTTGATGTTGTTTTTCCCTTTAAGACAAGTGTCTGGTTTAGATTTTATATTAAGGTCTTTAGTTTATTTTGAATCATTTTTTTGTTGTTGTTGGTCAGGGTGAGAGATATTGTTCTAATTTTAGTATCCTGAATGTATTCATATAACTTTTCCCTGATACATAATAAGCAGACATAGCTATCACCACTGTACTTCAACTTGTTTTACAAAATAAATATGGAAGAGTCATTGCCAAACCTCCATGATGTCATCATTATCTTAATTAAATATTAAAACTAGAAAAGTATATAACAAAGAATAAAAACCATAGACCATGTTCCTTGATTAATATAGATGCAAGTACACACCAACTGATTATCTCATACTAAATGGGGAACCCTGAGAACATACATGTATATAACATTATTCAGATTGTGCAGGTTATAGGTAGAACTCATATGGATATAAATATGCTTATAAGCATTTGACAGTAATTTAACAAAGAGGTAAATGAATTAGAAAATAATCTAAGACATTTGTATGGGAACATTTGGATATAAGAAAGGGAAGGGAGAAATTATAGTATAATCTCTCAAAAGCAAAAGCAAAAGTGAAATACTAGAACATAGTTATTAATATGATACGTTTGGAAAGGGAAAAGTTAAATAATTGATAGTTGGGCAAAGCCTACATGAATGTAGTAAAATCCTGCATAGAAGAGGTTTCAGAGTGATGTCTTTCCTTCTCCACAGGTAAGAACAGAAAGTATCATGTTAAAATCTGAGAATGGCCCTTCTCCAGGAACTGAATCTTCCAGGAAGCTGCTACTTGATCTTTTACTTTTGCCTTTTACACATTGATTCAAAACTAAAAGGAGCCTCTATAAACTGAATTCCAGAACTTCTTAAGATTATTCATTAAAACCAAGTTGGTTTCCTTCTAAAGATAGTTTAATATATGCAATTAAAAATGTATTATGGCCATCTTGCCAAAAGCAATCTACAGATTCAATGCAATCCCAATCAAAATTCCAACTCAATTCTTTATAGACTTACTAAGTGAAATTCTCAAATTCAATTGGAATAACAAAAAGCTCAGGATAGCAAAAACTATTCTCAACAATAAAAGAATTTCTGGGAGAATCAGCATCCCTGACTCAAGATGTATTACACAGCAATAGTGATAAAAACTGCATGGTATTGGTACAGAGATAGGCAGGTAGATCAATGGGACAGAAATGACAACCCAGAGATGAATCTATTCATTTATGGTCACTTGATCTTTGACAAAGGAGCTAAAGCCATCCAGTAGAAAAAAATGGATTTTCAACAAAAGGTGCTGGTTCAACTGGAGATCAGCATATACAGGAATACAAATCAATTGATACTTATCTCCTTGTACAAGGCTCAAGTCAGAGTGAATCAAGCTCCTCTACATAAAACCAGATACACTGAAACTATTAGAAGTGGGGAAGAGCCTTGAACACGTCAGCACAGGGGGAAATTTCCTGAACAGAGCACCAATGGCTTATGTTCTAAGATCAAGAATTGACAAATGGGACCTCATAAAATTGCAAAGCTTCTGGAAGGCAAAGGACACTGTCAATAGGACAAAATGGAAACCAACAGATTGGGAAAAGATCATTACCAACCCTACATACTATAGGGCTAATATCCAACATATAAAAAGGACTCAAGAAGTTAGACTCCAGAGAATTAAATAACCCTATTAAAAATGGGGTACAGAGCTAAGCAAAGAATTCTCAACTGAAGAATACCGAATGGCTGAGAAGCACCTAAAGACATGTTCAACATCTTTTGTCATCAGGGAAATATAAATCAAAACACACCTGAGATTCCACCTCATACCGGTCAGAATGGCTAAGATCAAAACTCAGGTGACAGCAGATGCTGGTAAGGATGTGAAGAAAGAGGTGCACTCTTCCATTGTTTGTGGGATTGCAAGCTGGTACAATCACTCTGGAAATCAGTTTGGTGGATCCTCAGAAAATTGGGCATAGTAATACCTGAGGACACAGCTATACCACTCCTGGGCATATACCCAAAAGATGCTCTAACATACAACAAGGACACATGCTCCACTATGTTCATAACAGCCATATTTATAATAGCCAGAAGCTGAAAACAACCCAGATGTCCTTCAGCATAGGAATAGATACAGAAAATGTGTACATTTATAAAATAGAGCACTACTCAGCTATTAAAAACAATGACTTTGTGCAATTCTTAGGCAAATGGATAGAACTAGAAAATAGCATTCTGAGTGATGTAACCCACTCACAAAAGAACACACATGGTATGCACTCACTGATAAGTGGATATTTGCGCAAAAGCTTGGAATACCCAAGATACCATTCACAGACCACATGAAGCTCAAGAAGACCAAAGTGTGGGTGCTTCAGTCTTTTGTAAAGGGACCAAAATACTCATGGGAGGAATTACTGAGACAAAGTGTGGAGCAGAGACTGACGGAAAGGTCATTCAGAGACTGCCTTACCTGGGTAAACATCCCGTATACCAAACATAGACACTATTGTGGATGCCACGAAGTGCTTGCTGACAGGAGCCTGTATAGCTGTCTCCTGAGAGGCTCTGCCAGATTCTGACAAATACAGAGGTGAATGCTTGCAGCCTACCTTTGGACTGAGCACAGGGTCCCCAGTGGAGGAGTTAGAGAGAGGACTGAAGGAGCTAAAGGGGTTTGCAACTCCATAGCAAGAAGGACAATATCAAATAACCAGACCCCCTAGAGCTCCCAGGGACTAAACCACCAACCAAAGAGTACATGGAGGAACCCATGGCTCCTCCGTATATGTAGTAGAGGATGGCCTTGTAAGACATCAATGGGAGGAGAAGCTTTTGGTCCTGTGAAGGCTTGATGTCCCAGTGTAGGGGAATGCTAAGGCAGGGAGGCAGAAGGCAGTGGGTATGTGGGGGAGGGAAGGTGGGATAAGGGTTTTCCAGAGAGGAAACTGGGAAAGGGGATAACATTTGAAATATACATAAATATAACATCCAATAATAATGTAATAATCAGGGTAAGTATACTCATGGACAGAAATTAAATGGTCATCTTAAAAGATGTAAAACGCAGTTGACAAACTTCAATGTGATCATCATAAAAACATTGCAGGAATTAACCATAGAAGGAACATATCTCAAAACAACAAAGGCTATCTATACATGACAATGTAATAGCCAATATCATACTAAATGAGAAAATACCTGAAAGCATGTCACATAAAATATGGGACATCAGAAGAGTTCTTACTCCATCCACTCTTATTTAGGGTAGTCCTGTAAGGCAAAGAAATAGAAGAGGTGAAAGGAAGAAGAGAAATGATCCCCCTTTGCAGATGATGTAATCCTTTATTTAGAGGATCCAGTAGACCATAGCAGTAAACTTGCATAATTGATTTATGCTTGCTGAAAAAGAGAAGGATATTTAGTGTGTTTCTGGGAGAGGCTATTTCAGAACCTTTATATTCAGTAGTTAAAGAAACAGTAAAAAAGAGTGCTGCCACATAATGTTCCTCCTTACAAAATGTCAGATCTTCACTATCAACTTTGAACATTTGAGTAAACATTTATCTCTTTGAAATTATTTTTTCATCTTCATTTTTGCTCCACTGTAATAGGAAATCTGCTTTGGCAAACCTTCTATGAAGGTGTCCTTCAACTCTGTCCAAGATTCAATAGCTTAGACTGCTAATCACTGCATCTGTTAAGATTGTGTCTCAGAGCTCTCCTCAGAATGGCTGCCTTTTGTTTTAATTATTATTTTATTTTGTGATGCAGTCTATATTCAGATTTTTACTTTTTTTCTAATAAAGTAATACCTGAGGCAATTAGGGCCTAAATATTTTATATCCTTATTATCTGTAATTGTATGTGACAAAATTCATTGTCAAGTATTTTGACATGGAATTTTACCTATTTTTATCATCTCATCTTTTAATAACTACTTCTAAAACTATAATTAGGCAGTGTTACATCTTAAAGTAAGATTCTTTAAAAATTATGAAGCAATTTGGAACAATATCTATCTTTTTCCTCTAAAAGTATATAATTTTATTCCTCAAAGATGAAATGAAATTAAACTACTAGAAAATTACTTCTAATTTGATGTGAATAAGCCTATAAAATGTATTATAGAAAATGTTTTACATTCTAAAGTTTTCCAAAAATCTGGAGAAAAATTAATTATTAATTTTGAAAGAAAATATCTTTATTTAAATTTTATATAACTCATTTATTTTTTTATTAAATTATTTTATTTATTTACATTCCAAATATTTCACCCTCTTCCTGGACCCCCTCCTAGAGTTCTTTACCCAACCCTCCTCCTGTTTGCCTCTGAGAGGGTGTTCCCTGATCTACCTATCCACCTCTGCCCTTCATCGCACCCACCCACTCCTACTTCATGCCCCAGCATATCTCTTCCCTTGGGCATACTATCCCATTGAGGCTAGACAAGGCAGTCCTCTGCTACATATGTGCTGGGGGCAATAGAGAAGCCCGTGTATGCTCTTTGGTTGGTAGATTAGTCTCTGGGAGCTCTGAGGAGTACACGTTAGTTGATACTGCTGTTCTAACCTCCCATTTTAGCATTAATCATTTTGAAATGGAGTTTGTAGGTGGACCAGTTTTACCAGAGCCTATCAGTTGACTTATAAATTTGCTCCTAAAGGTATTATCCTATTTGGTATGTCTAGATGGTCTTCTCCTAAAAATACATTCTAAAAATAAATTCTCTTACTATATGATAAAATTATTAGTGTTTTAAAATAAATTTCATGAAATTAATGCCATTACACCTCATCCCAAGTTTGCAGTAATATTTTAAGTCAAAATTCCTATCTGTATTATCAATAAAAAAGTAGGACCCACTTCCTGAAATCTTTACATAACTGAACTTTGTATTAATTATTTTATTGTGAATAAATTAATTATAATTTAAAAGATACTCTTATATTAAAAACATTGTCCTTGGCCTCAAGTCAAACTAATACAAAATTCCATATCTCTTTTTGTCTCATTGTAATCAAATTGATGACTCAGTACCCAAATTAATTTCCAAAGAGTGTCTAAGGGAAGAAAACAGCAATATATTTCTTTATGGTGATTAGATTTACCCATTAGTCCTCTGTGTTACTGTGTGCCTTGAAAAATGACAGTCTTTATTTTATTTTTATTTTTTATTAACATTTAGCACTTTGAGAATCACACTTAATGTTTTTATGAAGGCAAATTGTCGCTCATTATAATTTTGCTTGTATTCCATCTGACATCTCCATGCTATATGATGTCAGGAAGCCAGGCTTAAATACAACATTTTTAACACAGCAAGTCATACTACTTCTAGAGAATTTATGTAGTTTTTCTGAAAACAATAATTTTAAAAATATATTCAGTTAGTTTTCCCTTTAAATTCCAATTGTAGATTCAAATTTAATTGAATGTTTGTTTTACATGTAATTCATACTGTATTGCTTAGAATAAATGATATGTCAAGCTAATTTGTATTTTTTAAATATCCATGTTTGAAAAGTGTGTGATTGACACTGACAGAGTAATAAAAGCACAATTAATAATTTTTCCTCCAACTCACATGAGAGAATATGGACAAAGACACAAATTTAATAATGGTAGACCCTCAGTGAGGTAAACAGTAAACTACATTAGTTTCAATACCAAACTCATTATACACCAGCCATCAGTCATTGTAAATTATTACAGTCTGCATTGTAGTCGTTGTTAAGGCATTTTCAATCATATGAAATGATACCTGGTATAGGAGTGCAAGCTTGCAACCCTAACACTCAGGTAGATGTAAGAGCATGGGAGTTCAAGTCATCCACACAGTGAACCTGAGGTGAGCTAGACATTCAAGAAATATCTCTAAAACAGTGTTTGTGAGCACACTACATTGTCACTAATACCTGGTATGGCTAACTTATCAAGTTTGGCTTGATCGTGTTTTATATAATCCTAATGTGTACTATTGCTAATAGAATATACTTTAAGTTATATTCCCTACAGATCTGCTGATACAAGCATCTTGTAAGTACTTTTGAATGTAACTAATATTAATATAAAATTTATGCAGATGTATATAGGTTTATATACTTGTATAGTATGTTTATATATTATATATATAGGCAAATGTGTACACTTACGTATTGAAATTATACCCTTCTGAGTGTAAAGTTAATAACTATTAATGAAACTTGGGGTGGTTTTACAATAGGTATGATTTGTTGGCATAATGATCTAATGGTCTAGTCTGTAGCTCTTGAAATAGGGTATCGCTGCAAGCCATTTGCGCCAGTGACCTAGTCAGGAAAGTTAAGTGCTATCTTCGGGCACAGTAAGGCAAATCTTTTGCACTAGTAATGGAAACTCAGATTGAGTTTGACTTTCCAGTTCTTTAGTTGGACTTGAGTCTAAACAGATATTCTGAAAGTTTTAGAATCACATCCTTTCTCACTTATTAGCCTAATATTCATAATAAGCATCACAGTGTCACTTTGAGTTAGTCTACTCCATTCAAGTTTACATTTCCGTTTCTCTATTACATATGCATGGCTTGGGGGTGAGGCAAACAAGTAAAAGGAAAGAGAGATTATTTTGAGTCTATTACAGAAAATCCTTGGTTATCAGATAAAAATTTGAGCTGAGCTGAAAGTTGAATTGTCTGAATTTACTTTGTCTCTGTGTGGTCAGTGTGCTGAGGAATGTCCACAGAGGTGACAGGTCTCTTTAGTGTTGTTACAGTCAAGTTCCAGAGGACAGTTTGCTCCTGAGGGAGTTGCTCCAACAGGTATATTCTTTAAATTAACTAATTAATACCAGTGCATGCCACCAACATTAGCATCCTATTTTCATTTACTGAAAGCTTAATTAGCTTTGTACTCTAGCTTAGTGACAGAGCCACTGATATCCACAACATGATTCCTGATGGTAATTCTTTGCTGATTAAGCCCTGACCTGAGTGACATTACCTACTAATTTGAAAAAGGTGATTATAAAGAATGTAATAACTATCATCTAGAACTGCATAACACCTGAGGAACTAATTCAAGGAAATGAAAAATAACAGAGATGGAGAGGAAGTATTGCATACAAAACTGAAGTAGGGTAACAGGGAACAAAACACATTTGGAAGAACATCCTTTATTTTTCAGACCTCTTTGGGGTAATGTGACTCTGGTCCATTAAAGGGTGGTAAGGTCAAAGAGATGACTCATTATAAATTTGCCAAGGCTGAGACCACCTTCAACAGTAAACATTTAAGGGAACTAATTCTTTTCTGATTCTACAGGAGGCTAGCTCAAAATCCCACCCATACTCAAAACACTATGCATGGAATTCTATATCACTGAACCTATATAACAGTGTGAGTCTACTGGGGACACTGGCAGGAGTTACTGGGAAATCATTTTCACAGTTGCCATGGAAACTTGCTCGGAAGTGAGACTCACAAATGTTGCATGTACCACCTGTTCTTAGATATATCAAAGGAACAGAAAGAAGAGCACATTGCCCCCAGGAAGGTAAGGTCCTTCCTCAGCTGTGCATTCTCTACAGCCGCTATTGGTTATGCTTAAGTTTAATGCTGCCTGGTGACAAAAGGAAGTATTTACAGACTCGGGTTCTGATATCATAGATCAGAGGAAAGAGGGTCGAATGGATTATCTGAGAAGTAATTATTTAATTAACAGAAATTCTTTAAATGACCTCAATTACATGAGGTCCTAGATTAATTCAAAGGAAACATGGAGGTAGGCATTGGAGTAGTAAGTTATAAATACTACTATGACCTTACTTCAATCTACTGCAATGTGGACTGCTACAATTTCCAATTCTTGGGATCTAAATGTGCATTATCATTTGTATGTCTTTATTGGTATGCAATAGTTTTTTTTTCTCCTCTATCCACCTGCATTATATATATTTGAACATTAAAATTCTAATAATGTGGGCTTTTGTCCAAATGTTCTGATTAGCCTGTGACTCAATTCAAGGAATACTTTAAGATAAACTCAAAATGAACAATATAAGTGTTTTACAAAGACAGAAACACTTCAGAAAAGTGATGAAAAGCTGTTGTTTTGGGGAATTAAAGAGACTGACTTTTTTTTAAAAACGAAGATGAGTTACATATTGTTAAGTAGAAACAAGCATTTCTGATGATTTACAGAAATTCAAAACTATGTAGAAGGTGTAAGGATGCTGAGTAGCCAAAAGAGTAGCCTGTCAGTTAGGCAGCTAGCTTTGCTCTGGAGCCAGGCAGTTCTCTAATGTGTTTTCTCCTGCATATTTATGAGTTCAGCTCTAGATTCTGAAAGCTGGAGGCAGGAGGCAGTTATTCCTTCTTGCTTGTTTCCTTTGGGCTTCCTGTTTCTTCTCCAGCTTTCCAGACACATCATCTTTCCATAACAGCCATGAAATTCAGTTTGCAGATTTTCAATTTTCACATACCAGCACCAACTATATGGTTCCTGATCTTCTTCAGAAGTCTGCAGTGGCTCATCTCTGTAGAATTCCTCTTCTGGATTTCTTGACAGCTATTTTCCTCTTTCTTTTCAGAGTTTTTGCAGTTTTGGTCAAAGGTGACTTCAATAATTGAGGCCCTTTCTGCAATCTCCTCTGTTTCAGTTCAGATAGAAATTGTGACCACATTTTAATCTGAAGAAAATAGAATGGATAAATACAAATGCAGCTGAGACTCAAAACTGCTGGACCTTGAGTTCATGAAGTAGAACAGTACCTGGGTATTCCTGGCTCCCTCATATCACTGGAATATGGGATGTGGCCTCAAAGCTTAGAAAGATGATCTGGTGGCATCATCCAAATGGATAGGCCTGGAGATAAATAAAGATAGAATTCTACTAGTGACCTGAATGGACTTAAAAGTGTCTCATATTTAAAGCCACAATTGCTCCCTTGAGTCCAGACTGGTGAAATGTTGAGTAGAAAGTCCAGTTAAGCCTACACTTGATTTCTAAAACTGTGTAATCATAAAAGGGGAATGTTCCCATGTACTAAGTTTTTAATAATTTTTTACATGGCTATGAACCAAATACACATATATTTGCTTAGGAGCTGCATTGTTGTAGCAAAATTCAGTTCTCCTCACTGATATTTTAATGTCTTATGTTTTTTCTATCTTATTAATAATATAGTTTAGAGTTCTTGATATAAAGCTGTATTTTCCACTTATTGGTACTATTTTTGTTTTTATTTTATGAGAGTAGTTGTATCGTAATTCTTTACTATTATTAATGCAGTTCTAATTAATATCTATCCTGTTTACAAAAATGACCTTTGTATAAAAAGCACTGTACAATTCAGGAATACTATTTGTAATTTGTATATTTAGAATAAAATGCAAATATGTTCTTTTTATGCTTTATATATAGCCTTATATGCACACTAACACATTAACTTCCTGTAATAAATTTAGGAGAACATTATATACAAAATAATATAATTCTTTCATAAATTTTCTTTTTAAAAAAGATTTGTTTATTTTATGTATATGAGTACCCTGTAGCTATATTCAGACACACCAGAAGAGGGCATCAAATCCCATTACAGATGGCTGTGAGCCACCATGTGGCTGCTGGGAATTGAACTCAGGACCTTTAGAAGAGCAGTCAGTGCTCTTAACCTCTGAGTCATCATTCTAGCCCTCATAAACTTTCTTAATTATGGCCTTCTAAGAACGAAAATACCTGGAATAGGAGAGGTTCTCAAGAAACAATGGGGGTATCCTTAGTATTGGGGATATTGATCCGTGGGGAGGCTATCTCCTGTGGCCAGGCAGGAACCCTGATAGAGTGATAGATATACCAACCTACCCAAAAATCTTTTGATCCAAAGCTTACCTTGTCAACAAAAAGGGCAGGGATTGAGAAAGAGCAGAGAAGAGGGAAAGGCCAACTAATAACCAGACCAACATGAGACACATCCCATGGACAAGTACTGATCAATGTTATGCTTGCAGACAGGAGTCTAGCATGGCTGTCCTAGCAGCTGATTCAGACAGCTACAGACACCTACAGCCAAACTGTGGATGGAGCTTGGGGACTCATAGAAGAATAGAAAGAGGATTGCAACCTCTAAGGGGATAGGAACTCCACAGGAAAACCAACAGAATCAACTAACCTGGACTCTTAGGGATCTCAGAGACTGAACCACCAGCTACAGAACATACATAGGCCATACCTAGACCTCCATGAACAGAAGTAGCAGATATGCAGCTTGTTCTTCATGTGGGTCCCAAACAACTGGAGCATGGGCTATCCCAAAAGCTGTTGTTTGTACATGGGATATGGGCTGTCTTGCCTTGTCTGGCCTCAGGGGGAGAGAAGGCACCTAGCCTCTCAGAAACTTGAAGTGCCAGGGTGAAGAGATACTCAGGGAGACCCCCACACACTCAGAGAAAGGGATGGGGGAGGGGGAAAGGATTGTGGGAGTGGTTGACTGGGTGGGAGGCAGTGATCTGGAAGTAAAGTAAGTATAAAAATAAAATAAGAAAAGAAAAAGGAAAACACTAAACTGAAACACATCTTTTGTAAGTGCCCAAATGATTGTTCTATGTATAACATGGCAAATATAATATTAAATTTATGTAATCTATTAGTTACTAATTAAGAAGCATCAGGAACAGCATATTATATCAGGCAATAATCTAGATTATCATAGTGTCTGAAAACTTCAGCTTTAAATTTTATTTTTTAATTTATGATAGTAATAATTGTATACATATAATTGTGTCACTACATCTTAAAGTATTAGAATACACAATTGTGAAAACACTGATAATGGATACTAATTTAAGTGAATAATCTCTGATTTTTAAAATTTTTCCCATCTACTTAAAAAAGTTCACAGACATTGCCATTCTTCCTGTCGTGTTCATGCAGCCATTTAAAGGAGACACTGTTTCTCAGCTGAATTCCTTATATTCTGACTCTAAAGATCATTTACTCCACCTTCTGCATGATCCAAGATACAGGCAGTGGGATTTGGATATATCACATGGGGCTGATCTCCTCACTATTGATTTTTATACTGTATGTGGTTAAAGTTTTCTGTAAACATCTTCATTTGCCATAAATAGCAGCTTTTTTCATGAGAAGCAGTAAGTTTATGGTTTGTTATAAGGATAACATTTTGAATGTAATGAAAGATTATGCTGGTCTAGCAGAGTGGTAATATCAGATTCTTTTCTAAACTCTGTGACCTGATCAGCCTTAGAAAGATGGCTAGGTTTCCAGTGCCAGGCAGGATTTCTCTCTGTTAATTGGGCCTTAAACTTAGTTAGACAAATATTGGTTGCCACCAACTCATGACAGTTACTTCTTTTACCTTTATAACTTGCCTCATTGGTAGGTTGAGCCACACTAAAAAAAACTTCGGTGCAGAGTTGTCATCACTAAAACCATATACACAAACAATAAAAAAAGACTCTGAAAGTTGATATATCTATGTATCTGTCTTCCCTCTTATATATATATAAGAGGTGTGTGTGTGTGGGTATGTGTGGGTGTGTGTGGGTGGGTGTAATGGACTATATGTAATGGATGAAAGCAATTTAGTAAACTGATATTTTATGCCAGTTAATTATAATAAATTAAAATAAAATATAAAAAAAACAATAAAGGAAGCATCTTGTTTTGTCTTATATAATTGGCTAAGGTTATCAAAGGATTATAGACGTATTCAAATAAGGTTTCAATATATTGTGTAATGATTTTATGTTGTTTCAGAAATATTTCATAATGAACATTCCAACACATTCACTCTTCAGTGTTGTTTTGACATACAATACAAATAGAGTCAGGATTTGGTTAAAAAGACATTCTTTCCATAGTACCTTAAATTATTAGTGAACCAGTGGTTTACCTTCCTGAAAGTGGGGTTCAGTTATACTCAGTCTATTATTTAATAATATCACAGTGTGAAATCTTAAACTTGGTTTTGTTAAATGAAAGAAGCCATTCTGAGAAGCGATGGCATTGCCATGGAACTTGGGATGCATATGGACACAAATCCGTGTGAATTTGTGGTTCTGCTCTGCATTTCTCTACCCAGTCTAGTTGTGCTTCACATCCTGCTTCTGATCTCAGAAGCCACATAGAAAAAATTTCTTATGATAAAAAAGAATAACTCAACTTGGAATTTTATGGCAAAATCCTTTTTTTCTTCATCCAGTCAAAGAAGAGAGATAGTAACTATTGCATTATGTACCAAGCCTCGAGCTGGCACTAAATTTGAACTTCTAAGAACAAAGTTGGACCCAGGAAACCAGAGCACAGATGTATCACGAGTCACAGAGACATTAGGAGAAGTCCAGTAAAATAACTCAGAGAACATTGTAAATTCCTTTAATTAATTATCCTGACTGTCTCTTTTTTCCCCAAAAGTTGTATTCATATGAAGCCTGATGTCACAAACTATGCTTACCTGAGTATAGCTGTGGCCTTAACTCTTTTTCATTTTTTTATAAAAGGAGCAGTGAATCTGCTCTGTGAGAATTTCTGTCTGTAAGAAAATGTTTGTATTTTGCTTCACACTGATATTTATTGTTTCCGCATTCTCTATTTCCACTTCACTTCATTTAGACTCTTTTAAGTATCCACTGAACGCAGTTGAACCTTATTGTGTAAGTCACCATTTGAGAAGTATTCTTTAAGTATTATACTCTGAAGATATCCTTAGAATAAGACAAAACAGTAATGAAAAACCCTCCCAGATTAGGCTTCTGCAAGTGATAGTAAAGAACTCAGGTGGTATTTAGTTATTTCTTGACTTCACTTTAGCATTTCATTTCTGTTCTGAATTAAGTTGCTTTTCTATGGAGGGATTATCATTGTATAATGGTAAGAGTCATAATGTCAGAAAAAATAATTGTCCAATTTGAGCTCTAAAACCCAACTTGCAATATGGATGACCTAGTGTCAACCACTTTACTTCTTAGTCTTCTCATACTTAAGATTTTGGTTATACAATGAAGATTTCCTTAAGTTCATTGGATACATAAAATGTTTACAATAATTTATTGTTCATGTAGAAACTATTTTGGGTGAATTTGGTTTTCAATGTATTTTAAGCATAAAGACATAATTTTAGTACATATTTCTTTATGATCCCATGATTTAACACGAGTTGCCATGAACAGTACCTGTAGCCAGTGAAATGAAAGCATGCGAAGAGAATTAGACAGGTTCTTCCACATGCTATTCAGTATTATTGTTAGAAGAACATTGAAAAGTAAGAAAATTTCAGGAAAGATCCATTTTAGAAGGGTGCATGCAATCCTTTGTTATATTTCTTGTGGTGTAGTGACAATAAATATTCACTTTTTGAACTAGTTTCTACTATTTCATTACAGCGGCCTTTGGGACCTTGAAAGGCAGCCAGGTTTCTGGTTGAGCTAAGGTTTAAAACCCCGGTACCCAATAGGGGATCTCCAGCAGGGGATAACCATACAAGGGACTGTAGGTGTATGCTCCTGGGTCCCAGGCTACTGACACGAGGCCTCAGCTCTCCATAGGTCTGTGACCATCAGTCACATAGCCCCAAGACGCTCCACAGATAAAGGTGTGGTCACGTAGCCTCAAGACATTCCCATATGACTGAGGCACCTAGAGGTTTAGCCAATAAACTCCTCTTCCCCTTCCTAGCCACTCCTCCCTGCAAACTGTATTTTAGTCTCAGACCAGCCCTGAGTTCTTGGGGTATGGTTTCACTCATCACCACTCTCCACCATGACAATAAATACTCAAAAACCAGGGACCGTCTCTTTTCATTGTGATTCACTGTGAGGAAACATAGAACAGTCCTTCGACTAAAGAGTGGCATCCAGTCTCCTGCAGAAGGCCTCTCAGCGTTCCCAGCCACAGTTTCTACCAAACCAAACTTGCTAGACTTGGTTCCCATCGGGAACCAGCCGGGATCCTCCTTACTTTCCCCCCTCTTCCCCCCCAACCCCCACACCAACCACATAGATTGTGGAGATTATTTTCATATATCTATTTTTATATATTATATAAATACATGTGTGGCTTTCAAAATTCTTTAAGTTTTATACATTACACGTCTGCCTTATTTTATGCAAATTTTGTCTTAATAAAACTGTTTCAACAAGTCACAAATAAATAAAAGAAAATCTTATTTCCCATTTCTAAATCGAGTTCCTGGGTTTTTAGAAATTTAAAAATGTAAAAATATACTTTATATATTTACCTTAGTTAAAGTTACTATTGCTGCAATGAAACACCATGAAAAAAGGCAAGTTGGGGAAAACATGTCTATTTGATTTATACTTCCACATCATAATCCATCATTAAAGGAACTCAAACGGGGCAGAACCTGGAGGAAGGAGCTGATGCTGAGTCCGTAGAGGGATGAGAGTGGCTTACTGGCCTGCACATCATGGCTTACTCAGCTCTTTTCTTATAGAACCTAGGACCATAAGCACAGTATGGCACTACCCTCAATGGGGTAGGCCTTCCTGCACAATCACTACTTAAGAACATGCTTACAGGCCTGCCTACCTTTGATCTTATGGAGAAAATTACTTTATTAAGTAAATTAAGCATAAACAATAATTTACTAATTTACATTGTTGTCCTAATACTCTAAAGTTTATAAAACCACCTAAATCTGGTGATCTTTTACAAGTCTAATAGTAACTGCCAATAGTTTTCACTTATATTAAAGTTGGGGAAATATATAAATAGCTCTTCATGTTTTAAGAACTAGTTTGAGGCTGGGCAGTGGGGATGCACGCCTTTAATCCCAGCACTTGGGAGGTAGAGGCAGGGGATTTCTGAGTTCGAGGCCAGCCTGGTCTACAGAGTAAGTTCCAGGACAGCCAGGGCTACACAGAGAAACCCTGTCTTAAAAAAAAAAAAAAAACTAGTTTGAGTCCCATTTTTCATTGGGCCGGGAAGCCAATAAACAACAGCTTTGAAAATTATTGTTAAATAAAGTTTAGGTGTGTCTATACATATTTATAAGGCTGCTATTAACATTATTCTCACAATGGAGCTATACAAGATAGACTCAATTAAAAATACTGACATTTTTACCTATTTTTACCTATTTTTAAAAGTTGATTGAGAAAATTTTATGTTATGCCAAATTTTATGTTATACCAAATTGATATAATGTTAAATAAACTTCATTTAACAATCATACTATTAACAAACACATGTACAGAGACCTATTTTAATGTTGATGTATACAACAATTTTAAGTTCCTTATATGACAATTGAATACTTTTAAAATTTTTACACACACACACACATATACACATACACACACACTGACTTCTTGGTATGCTATTTCTAGAATGGTCCAAATGACATCCCACCTATTTCCAGCAGTATAATATTACGGAACTAGTAGCATTTTGGGGCTCCATTTAATTATATTAAAAAAAAAATATCTTTGAAGATACCTCTGGCTGAAGGTTTTTCATTATGACAGATTGACTAAATATAATCAGCTAATCCTGGTTCAATTGATTTTTAGCTGGACACTTGCCAAATGTTTCTTTTAAGACTCATTTTATTTGTTGTGGTGAACAAATGATACATTCCTTTGCCATAAACCTAACTTGTTTAATTCACATTTATTACTATTTAAAAATTGGATTTACATTATTAATTTCTATATTTCACTTAAATTTATTGCATATCCACCTTTCATATCAATTGGAAATAATGTACAGTTTCTATCATGTAGTCAAAAAGGAAAATGACATAGGTTTATAATATAATAATGCTATATTAAATATAAAGGGAATTTTAGAATATAATTTATATTTGCTCTTAGAATGGATAGAAATAAATAATCAGGCTGTACCTAAATACATATATACATATATACACACACATACAAACACACACACACACACACACACACACACACACCCTCATATATATATATGCATATAACTATAATCAATGACAAAAGAAGCCATCAATTTGATAAAGAACAAGGAGAAATATATGAGAGGATATGGAGGACAGAAACAAAAGAGGGAAATGGTATGACTATAGTATAATCTCTATAAAAATAATATAAAAGTAAAATAAAATGATTATAGCAAGAAAAACAACAAACAAAATAATTGAAAGGAAATAAAACTCACTAACTATATTTGAACCAAGTCAAAAGAGTTTATAGTGGTTTATAACAAAATGCATTTAACCTTCTGTTTCTTTTATAAATGAAATGTTCATTTCACATGTTTTACTTATTCTTCTCTCATTTATTCCATCCAGACTACAGTTTCCCCTCCTCCTCAATTCCCAGATCGTTTTCCTCACTACTAGGCCATCCACTTCTCTTCAGAAAATGGTAGGCCTCCCAGGGGTATTAACCAAACATGGTGTATCAAGTTGCAATCAGTCTAGGAACCTCCCATCATATTAAGTTAAGGCCTGATAAGGCAACTTAGTAGGAGGAAAGGGGTATCAAAAGCAGGAAAAAGAGTCAGCGACAGCCTCTAATCCAATTCTTAGGATTCCCACAAGAAGACCAAGCTATGCAACCATTACAGATATGCAGAGGGCCTAAGGCAACACATATAGGCTTCTGATTGTTTGGTTCAGTCTCTGTGAGCTCATATGAAGTCAGGTTTGCTGATTCTGTGGGTTTTCTTGTCGTGTTGTTGACCTCTTTGGTTCTTACAAGCCTTTTTCCCTTCATATGCAGGATTCCCTGAGCTCTACTAAATATTTGGTTGTGGGACACTGCATCTGTTTCCTTTAGTTGCTGCATGAAGTCTCTGCTAAAAATTATGCTAGGATCCAGTCTATAAGTATAGCAGAGTACCATAAGGAATCATTTCATTACATTTTACATTTATTTATTTATTTACTTATTTATTTATTTATTTGCTAGTCATGTTTGGTTTTATCCTAGGTCTCTGGCTCCTGGCTCTTCAGACAGTGTCAGACAGTGTCAGGTTAGGGCATCCTTTTTTGGCATGAGTCTCAAGATGAACCAGTTACAAATTTGGTGTCACCATTAGCCCAGCAAACTTGGAGGCAAGACAATTTGTAGGTTGAAAGTTATGTGCCTAGATTGGCATCCCAAACCTTGTACTAGAAGTCTTTCCTAGTTACACAGGAGATGACAATGGCCAGTTCATGCTCTGTATTCCTCATTAACTTAAGTCTAAGATATGGTCACCTTGTAGAATTCTATGAGATTTCACTGCACTGGATTTTTAGCTTGTCCCCGAAATGCTCTCTTCCTTATTCCAGTTGTCTCTTGGGACTCTTTCCCTTCATCCCCATCACCATAGTCTTCCTCTTCCACTCTGCACCTGGCTCCAGTTTATCTGCCATATCTACTCTATTTCTCCTTCCTCCCTCCTTTACCCACATTGTTACTTAGCCTCTCTATGTCTGTGGATTGTAGCAGGATTATCCTTTACTTTGTGGCTAATATCCACTTGTAAATAAGGACATAACATGTTTGTCTTTCTGGACCTGAGTTACCATTTTCAGAATGATTTTTTTCTAGTTTTATCCATTTGCCTTCAAATGTGATGATGTCATTGTTTTAAAAGACCAGTAATACTCCATTGTGCAAACTTACCATATGTTCTTGATCTATACTTCAGTCGAGGGACACCTAGGTTGTTTCGAGTTTCTTGCTAGTAAGAACATAGATGAGCAAGTGCTCTTGTGGTAAGATGGAGTATCCTTTGTGTGTATGCCCAGGAGTTGTGTAAGTGGACTTTGAGATAGGTTGATTCTCAATTTTCTGAAAAAATGCCATATTGATATCAATGTGGCTGTACAAGTTTTCACTCTCACCAGTGTCTGTTTTTATGTCACCCTTTTGTTTCTTATTTTATTAACTTGGATATTCTTTCTCTGCCTTTTAGTTAGTTTGACTAAGGATTGTCTATCTTGTTGATTTTCTTAAAGAACTTAATCTATGTTTCATCATTCTTCATATTGTTCACTTTGTCTCATTTTGTTGATTTCAGCCCTAAGTTTTATTATATACTGCTGTCTACTCCTTTTTGATATATTTACTTTTTTGGTTTTATGTCATTCAAGTATGTTGTTAAGTCACTAGTATCAGATAGCTCCAATAGTTCTTTATGAAGACACTTAGTACTATGAACATTCCTATTAGCACTGCTTTTCATGATAAGTTTTGGTTTGTTCTTGGTTTATTTTCATTGAATTCTAGAAAGTCTTTAATTTTTGTTTTTATTTATGCCTTTGCCTTGTAGTCATTTAATAGAAATTTGTCCAGTTTCCATGAGTTGGTAGGCTATCTGTTGTTTCTATTCTTGATGAAATATGGCTTTAATTCATGGTGGTCTTAAAGGCTAGAAGGGATTCTTTCAATTCTCTTTTATCTATTTAGCCTTGTTTTGCAACTGAGTATGTTGTAAAATTTTAATAAAGTTCCCTGAAGTTCCAATAAGAAGTTATATTCTTTTGTGTTTGGGTGAAATGTTCTGTAGATATGTTAGTTTCTTTTGGTTCAAAACATCTGTTAGGCCCATTATTTCTGTTTAGTTTATGCTTGATTACCTGTCCATTGATGAGAATGGAGTATTGAGTAACTCACTATCAATGTATGGATTTTGATGTATGAATTAAGCTTTAGTTATACTTCTTTTACAAATGTGGGTGCCCTTGTGTTTGTGGCATAGATGTTAAAAATTGAAATATTTAGATGTATTTTTCCTTTGATGAGTATAAAGTGTCATTCCCCATCTCTTATGATTAATTTTGTTTGAAGTTTTTTTTTTTTTTTTGTCAGACATGGAAATGGCTATCCGTGCTTGCTTCTTGAGTCCATTGGCTTGAAACTCTTTTTCCATCCCCTACACTCAAAGTTAGGATCTTTCTGTGATGTTGAGGTGTGTTTCTTGTATACAAAGGAAGGATCAAAATTGTTTTTAAGTTAATTCTCTTAGACTGTTTTTTATAATTCAGCAATTGAATTGATTGATATTGAGAGATATTAATGGTTTCTAATTGTTAATTCCTATTTTTGTTGTTTTTGATGTTGGTGGTAGTGTGTGTGTACATATGCATGCTTGAACTTCATTTACTTTGACTTTGCTGGTGTGAGATTATGTTTTTATGAATGTAGTTAGCTTACTTGGGATAGAGTTTTTCTTTTAGTACTTTCTTTTGGGAAGATTTGTGATAAATATTTTTTAAATTTGATTTTGACATGGAATATACTGTTTTCTCCATCTATAGGTTTTGAAAGTTTTACTGGGTGTACTAGTTTGGGCTGGCATCTATGGTCTCTTAGACTCTGCAATCAATCTGTCCAGGCCCTTCTGGCTTTAAGAGTTTCTATTGAAATGTAATTCTAATGGTTCTACCTTTAGATGTTATATGACCTTTTTCCTTTGCAGCTTTTAATATTCTTTTATTGTTGTTGTTCTTTATGTTTAGTGATTTGATTATTATGTGTTGCTGTACTTTCCTTTCTGCTCCAATATTACTGGTGTTCTGTAGTTTTATAGATAAGTCCTTCTTAAGATTATGAAAACTTCTAAGATTTCATTAAAAATATTTACTGGGTCTTTGATCTGGGGTTCTCCTTTTACTCTTGTGGTTGGTGTTTTCACAGTGTCCCAGATTTTCTGAATGTTTCATGCCAGGAATTGTTTCAATTTCACATTTTCTTTGACTGTTGTGTCAACGTCAACTTCATTCACATCTTCCACATCTCAGATTTTCTGTTCCGTCTCCTGCATTATGTTGGTGATGGTTGTGTATGTAAGTTGTAAGTTCATGGTCACTTACCTAGAACTTCAGTCTCCAGGATTCCCTCAATGTTGTGGCTTGAATATGTGTTAACTCATGGGAAGTGGCACTATTAGGAAGTGTCACCTTGTTAGAATAGGTATAGCCTTGTTGGAGGAAGTATGCCACTGGGTAGGCAGGCTTTGAGGTTTCCTAGTGCTCAGTATGGAACAGAACCCCATCCTGGCTGCCTGTGGAGGACAATCCCTTGGTTGCTTTCAGATCAAGATGCAGAACTCTCAACTCCTCCAGCACCAAGTCTGCCTGCATGTTGCCATACTTCACGATGATATGGACTGAAACTCTAAAACTGTAAGCTAGCTCCAATGGAATGTTTGCCTTTATAAGAATTGACTTGGTCATAGTATCTCTTCACAGCAATGAAACCCTAAAATATTCAGTTTGTGTTTTCTTTATTGTCTCTATTTCTATTTTCAGATCTTGAATAGTTTTATTCATTTGATTCATCTTTTTATGTTTTTGTTTTGTTGTTGTCTGGTTGTTTCCTCTTGGTTTTCTTTTAGTGATTTATTAATCTCCTTAAGGGCCTCTATCATCATAAATTTGATTTTAAACTCATTTTCACATGCATTAGTTGTATTCACATATCCCTCACCTGTTGAAGTAAGATAGATGGACTTTGGCTGTGCCATATTGCACTGGCAACTGTTGATTGTGTTCCTATGCTGGCTTCTAAGCATATGGGTTTGGGGAAATTATAGGTTTAGGTATGAGGGATTCCCTTGGTTTCTGTTTCTTTTCTGATCTTTCAAACTGAGTTGCCTGTGGTTATGGTGACTGATGTATCCCCTGGCCCAGTATGCATTTTGGAAGCCAGTATGACCTCTTGGGTTTTGGATTCCAGTGTTGTGTCAGGGATATTTTGGAGCTGCTGTGGTCTCTGGGGTTATAGGTATCAGTGTGGCCTCTGGTAAAGCAGAGACTTTCTGGAATTGTGTGTGTGTGTGTGTGTGTGTGTGTGTGTGTGTGTGTGTGTGAGAGAGAGAGAGAGAGAGACTAATGAGGATCTGGATACTGTTGTAGCCTCTGGTAGAACTGGGGGGCTTCTGTAGGAGTTGTGAGTTGGGGTATGAAGACTAAGAGTGAGTGTGCTATTGGGAATGCATGGCATGCTCAGAGATGATGCAGACAAAATGTAGGGTCTGACCAGGGATTATGGGTATTGGTGTGGCCTCTGGTATAGCAGTGAATGTTGTGTATAGTTTTAAAAATCATGCTACTGCCTCTGCCCAGGAGATGTTGTGCTCTGGCCCTCCTGGCTCTCTACTGTTCCACCAGCTTATCTCTTATATCAGCCGTGGCTCGCTCCCACCTGGCTTCATTTTCGTCCTGCCTTATGCTTCCAGGGTTGATGGCTCCACCAGCCTATTCCCAATACCTTTGCTCTGGGAGGGGTCACATTACCAGCACCAAACCCAAGACCCTTGAATCCAAGAAAAAAGGGCACACACTCACCTTGTCAATTTAAAGCTTGCCTTTCGTGGCACAATTGCTGAGTGCAGATCCCTTCAGTATGGAAATACATGCCCTCACAAATTTTTAATCGTCATCTCTCCTTTTGCCCTAAAGTTAGTGGCTTGTTCCAGTTAACCCCCACCAAATATATTTGGCCACACATCCTTATTGGAGGCCACAGATCCTAGCTGACCCAAGATCTTATATGATTGCTGCATGGTTCTTATTCCAAAGCATGGAAGAAAAGGCCCTCTCTCTTTTCCTCTGTCTCCTCTTGGGTCCTCTTGGGACCCAGAAGTTCCACGTGTATCTTCCAGCAATGGTCTCCTGGCCTTCTTTACCTTCTTTATTGACAAGTCAAGAACCAACTGGGAAATAAGACCTTAGTGACAAAACCTCCCTTAACAGTGAGTTTCTGCCAATGTTGTTGCCCAGGATATGGAGACCAGAACATGACATTTTAAGGTACCAACTCATTCATGTATATAAGGAATAAGACGTGCTTCAAATGCAGATAAGTACCTGTGAAGTCAAACCCTATATCCCATAGAATTTACTCTCTGGTTCTTTATAGACAAAATGTTCTAGCCCGTCGTGATGATTAATTTCAAATGTCAACCTGATTTGAGAAAGTATTACCTACGTGGATATTTGGTTAAATTGATGAGGGAATTTCTAGAGAGGTTTGACTTGAGAAGGAAGACCTAGCCTGTGCACCACTCTGTCCTGAATGACAAAAAGAAAGAAAAAAGCCAGACCAGCAATGACATTTCCTTTTTCCTTATTCCTGATAAGCATCATGAGCCAAGTTTCTCCTGTTACAATACCTTCGTTTTCTCCCCCAATTTTATTGAAAATAGATTCTTTTCTCATACAACATATTCTGATGGCAGTTTCACCTCCCTCTACTTCTCCCATTTCCTGCTTTCCCATCTAGATATACTCTTATTAGAAAAGAATAGATTTATAAGTGATAATGACAAAATATAGTAAAGTAAAATATAATAACATAAAACAAAATCCGTCACATTAAAATTGGACAAAAGAAGTCAACAGAAAGTAAAAAGGTACAAAATCAAATGCCCAGTCACTTATGAACTTAAAAGCTACATGAACACATTAAACCGAAAGGTATATATGCATGGAGCCTGGGGCAGTCCTGTGCAGAGCCTGTACTTGTTATTGCAGTCTCTGTGAGTTCACTTGAGTTTTACCTAGTTGATTTAGAGACTTGTTCTCCTGTCTTTCCCTCATCCCCTCTGGCTGATATATTCTTTCTTCCTTCTCTTCCAAAGGATTCCATGAGTTTTAGTGAAATATGACAGAGAGCTCCCATTTAGATCCTTTTATTCCCAAGTCTTCTCTTCTCTCTGTCTTCTCTCTCTCTCTTTCTCTCTCTCTGTCTGTTTGTGTGTGCTGTCAGGCATGCCTTCTTCACCATGACACTTTGCATTCCTCTAAAGTGGGAGCTTAAAACAACCCTTCCTGCTTTATGTTTTTTTGGGTCGGCTCTATGGTCATAGCAATGGGGAACATACCAAAAGATTGTATTTTAATCTTTAAATACATAATTGAAAGCATTTATTTTGTTAATTTTATTCGTTTTATCATAACAAGAGGCACCATTATTCTAAAGCAAGTATATATAACAATATATTTGCAGTTTGGGAAGGAAATTGTGATCATGAAAAAACAGGTAAAATAATACATTATTTACAAACAAAAGGAAGATAAGAGAAAAATGAAATAGACATTTGTTGTATTGTTGTGGGAAATATTAAAAAAAATTAAACTAGCTATATCCCATGCTATGCCAGGCTCTGGAAGGCCACATGGCACCAGTGGAGTGTTCTCATATTTTCAGACTCTCTAGCCCAGTGCTCCTGGAATGTCTGCATCTGACTCAGTAAGTTGCCTTGATGGGTTGCTGCCACACCAGCCCCATGCAATGACTGTCCACCACGTGGTTAGCTGTCACAATACCCAGTATCCCAGTAAATTAAAACTCTAGAAGCTTATAATTAATTAGTCAGATTTATATATCAATAAAATTCTCAATTCACAAGATGTCCACAAAATAAGTTCAAGGCCAATTGATAATGATACAATCTTCCCACATAGATTAGACAAGTTACCCCAATTATTATATCCCTATATGATATTATAGGTACCTGTGCCTATTTAAAACAATGCAGAATCTAGATCATCTTCCTCTCCCTCCATCTTTCTTTTTCCTCTTCTGTGTTGCTACCTATCTCTGCAACTCTTAGCTCTGCTTCCCTTTTCTCTGTCCAATCACAGACTTCTTGTTGTATTAATATTTAAACATAATTGAACAGGGAAAATTCTGCTACAGTGGATTTATAAAGTGGGTATAACTCAGAGTACAGGGAAGAACAGACAGAATTTCTCATGATTTTTATAAATTTCAGAGAAAATATTACTACAAAATAGGAAGAAAATAGAATAGGTTAAAATTATTAATTGAGAAACATAATATTGTTATGAGTTATTATAATTGGTTATATGGATATTATTTTATATCGATCAATAATTATATGGGAATACAGATCACATAGATAAAATATTCTTGAACTCATTAATATTTGTGGGACATTGGACGGTGTCAGGAAACTTGGTAAAATTGAGGGTTTCAGAAATCTAGTACCCTCAGGACTAAGGATGATAAGCATTTCACATACTCCTGACTAGGTCCCTGTCATGTGACCATGGCACCTCATGAAGAAGATCATGAAAATAAGTCATATAGGGTCAGCTTCTTGAAGTCTCTCCACAAGCCAATGAGGCATCCCTGATGTCAACAATATTGCCTCAGCTAAAAATTCAGAAGCTGTAAGGTAGATGTGTCAGTTGAGGCTAGCCTCTCCATGATTCATCAATCTTTGTATTGTTTCCAATTCTAGTTTCTGTGATATTCTCCATTTGCTGTAAGTAGAAGCTTCTTCAATGAGGAGTGTATGTTACTCTTATCTGTGGGTATAAGGATAGGATGTAGAATATAGTGAGGATACTAGCCCTCTATCGGATGGATGTAGGATTGGTTAAGATCTTTTCCCAATTTTTTCTTTGCCATTTTGTCCTATTGACAGTGTCCTTTGCGTTACAGAAGCTTTCATGATGTCCCATTTGTTGATTCTTGATCTTAGAGCATAAGCCATTGGTGTTTTGTTCAAGAACTTTTCCCCTGTGCCCATGCGTTCAAGATTTTCCCCCACTTTCTCTTCTATTAGATTCAGTATATCTGGTTTTATGTGGAGGTTCTTGATCCGCTTGTCCTCAGGAACTCAGTTGGGTGGACCCTCAGAAAAATGGACATAATATTACCTGAGGACCCAGCTATACCACTTTTGGGCATATACCCAGAAGATTCTCCAACATGTAATAAAGACACATGCTCTACTATGTTCATAGCAGCCATATTTATAATGGCCAGAAGCTGGAAACAACCCAGGTGTCCCTCAACAGAGGAATGGATACAGTAAATGTGGTACATTTACACAATGGAATACTACTCAGCTATTAAAAACAATGACTTCATGAAATTCACAGGCAAATGAATGGGACTTGAAAATATCCTGACTGAGGTAACTCAGTCACAAAGGAACGAACATGGTATGTACTCACTGATAAGCAGATATTAGTTGTAATGTTCAGAATACTCAAGATTCACTTCACAGCAACTGTTGGACTGAGCATGAGGTCTCAGATGGAGGAGTTGGATAAGGGACTGTAGGAGCTGAGGGAGTCTGTAGCCTTATGGAGGGAGCAACAGTGTCGATGGGCCTGCCTCCCTGGTGCTCATGGAGACTGGACCACCAACCAAAGAATACACATGGTTCGGGCCACATATGTGGCAGAGAAGGTCCTTGTTGGGCATCGGGGGAGGAGAGGCCCTTGGTCCTGAGGGTGTTAGATGCTCCAGTATAGGGGAATGCCAAGGAGGGAAGATGGGAGTAAGTGGGTGGGTGTGTAGGTGAGTGGGGGAATACTCTCATAGGGGGAGGGGAGGGGGAAGGGGATATGGAGTTTCCAAAGGGGAGACCAGGAAAGGGGGAAACATTTGAAATAATAAATAAAGTATCAAAAATAAATTAAAAAACCCTCTATGAATAGAAATTAAATAATAATTAAAGTAAATTACTATTAATAATCCCCTGGCTATCACTATTGCCTTCTCCATCTCTAAAGCTTTGTCATTTTAAGGATTGGATACAAGTAAAATCGTATAATTTTTTGAGGTCTGCTCTTCTACTGAGCACAATGACCTCAAGATCTAAGTTACCGTGTAGCAAAGTAGTCTTCCTTTAACTGAGCAGTCACTGCTTCATTGCCTGGTTGTACCACTGTGGTTTAACCACTCATTGACTGAAAGACATAGGATTATCCCATCCCCCTCTGTGTGTGTTTGTGTGTGTGTCTGTGTGTGTGTGTACTCACGCACTGTCCCCCTCCCAGAGTTCTTCACACACACACCCCAAATGTAGTGAGGAATTATGCTGTTCTAGGAAAGTGTCTGAAATAGATTCTTATATAAGTTCCATGACTTTGCCAAGCCTGAGAAGTTGGCTAGGTTTGCAGTACCAGTACCCTTCTGTGAGTGGTCCTTAAGTAAAATTAGACATCTTTTGATTTACAGAGATATGTGAATAAAACTTCCAGCACTTTTAAAAGTATCTTGCCATGGCTGACAATGGTTTTCCTTTATTAGTATTGCAGCTAAATAGACTGTTAAATTGCTTCCCTCTATTGGCAGCTTACAGAGAATTTTCTGGAACAGTGGAAGTAGAATAAGAAAAAAATTAATGGGATCTCATCCCTGGACAAAGAAGTATAGGTAATTATTGACAGCTGGAAGAAGAATTACCCTGTTCCAAGAATGAGCCATTGTTTGGTTGATCAGTGTCCCATTTTGGTTGGTCAGCCTCAAAACCATATGCACAAGAAACAATAACAACCTCAGAAGATTGTATATATTACACACACACACACACACACACAGGAGGGGGAGAGAGAGAAAGAGAGAGAGAGAGAAAGAGAGAGAGAGAAGTAAAAAAATGCCAAAGAAAAGGAGTCTATGAACTTAAGAGTGGGGGGGCCTTAGGAGTGGTTTAAGAAAGAGAGAATATCTGGGAAGTACTGGAAGGAGGGAAGAAGGTGTTATGTGATTATATTTGCATCCCACTTTCCATTTCTTTGCTGGCTGCTTTGACTTGAAGAAATCCTGAATGTTCAAAAATACTTCAATAAGGTCCTTTACATAATAGTGTTTGTTTGTCCTCATTTTGCTCTTTGAGAGTTAACTAAACGTTTCCTCTATTTCATTGTGGTAGGGTAACATTGACCAAGAACACAAGTTTATGAGTCTTAGTAAACTGATCTGAATCATAAATCTATGTCTACAATGAAATGCTGTCTCAGATTTATTTTTTTCCAATACAATGATATTTAATAGATTTTTAAGAATTCAGTAAGATGAAGAAAATGTTTAAGATAAATAAGTGCTTATTTTTATTCTTATTGTTCTTTTAAATATTTATTTTTGCTTTATTGTTTTAAAAGGGTTTGTATTTGTGAATAAAAATGTTCATAGAGGCCACAGGTATCAGATCATTTGAAATGGAGATGTAGGTGGTTGTGATCAAACAATGTGGAAGATGAGATCTGAACTAAGTCTTCTGCAAGAATATTTCATGTTCTTAATAACTGAGCCATCTCCCCAGCCCCAACTCTTCTTATTTAAAAAGCACAGAGCTTACTATATTCTAAAATAAGGTCCCTCTCAGCAATGTTGGATATCTTGGAACAAGTTTATTTATGTTTTTTATATCTATACTTATTTATATTTTATAAATATTGTATATTATTTTAAACTAACATGTAAAGCCTTATCTTAATTAACATTTAACAATATGTATTCATGGCTTTCATATTTTCTTTGGAAAACTTGATTTTGATCGCAAAACTGAAGAGAGATATTTCTGTAGGTGGCAGGATAGCTTAGAGAGTATAAAACATGCTGTTCAAACCTGATAAAATGAGTTTGATCCCTGAGATCTATAGAAAAGTTGAAGCAGATAATTGAGTCTATGTCAGTTGTTCTCTGATCTCCATACTTGAACGATGACATGCACATGTCCACTTAGATGTATTTCATACAGAAAAACAAATACAAATACACACAAACTCATATAAACATACATATACATAGACACCCTCAAACACATACATGCACATACATTTATACATACTCAGATACACATATAATAATTTTAAACACAATTTTTCATAAAAGGAATCTTATGTATATTTTATGATTACTCTTTAAAGGGATATTTTCATTTTGATTCACTTTAATATTCTACAAATACAATAGAAACCCACATAGCAGAAATTATTAAAACTCAGAAACCTGTGTATATAGATAGTAAAAAGAATATAATTGAAATAACAATATTATTTAGTTTTAAATATATTAGGTAGCAAATAATGATAGTATGAAATTAGCATAAAATATTTGTTTTAATAGACAACAAATTCAATATTATTATTCTATCAGGATAAGCTGATAGTTATAGTGAAATTTTAAAATAAATCTGATAACTCATCGATGTAGTAACATTTTTAATTAGTATAAAATGATACAATAGGTTTTTTTAATGGTAATCATTATACTATACAAAGTATGTAAGTTAAATCTTAATATTACATGAAAATTTATTTAGATATGATATCATGGAATATACAACAGTCATATTTGAGTTGTTGGTTAGTCTTTCTCATTTTGTATTAGTTCTACATTTGCTTGGAAATTTGCTTTAAAGTGCTTCTGATCTGCTCCTCCACCTGGGACTGATTGCTAGACATGATCCCCTCTCACACTCCCACAGGTCTTCAGTTACCAGGGACACAGTTAGAATTCTGCTCCAAAACTCAACCATCTGGGAAACCCAAAGAGCCCAGCTGACATGAAACAAACCCCCTCTGCTAGAGTTCCATCTTCCTTTTGGTCTAAACCTCCACCCAAATCATATAAGCTGGCCCCACCCCTCCCACACCCCACAGTCTGCTAGTTTCTCAGGAAGTTTGCTGTAACCAGGGACACAGTCCTTCTGGTCTGCATCTCCATCTGCAACTGGGAGAGATACTGCCCCTGGAACCAAATGCCTGCATGGATCCCAGGAGATCTGTCCTAAGCAGAAACACAGGAGGTCTGCCGTAAGCTGGGACAAAGGATGCCTTTTCTAACCAGGGACAAAGGAAGCATCCTCTAATCAGGAACACAGGCAGAGAGGAGCCTCCTTAAACAGAGACAGCACTGACTAACTGCCAGGACCGAAGCTCTAACCCAGGTCACACAGTTCTACCTGTTATCAAGGAGGCCTCCTCAAATCAGAGACACGCAGGCCAGTTAACAAGAGAGAAAACCAGATGGTGAGAAGCAAGCACTGTAAGTCATGAAACACAGGAGTAACAGAAGCTAATGCAATTCAATACAATCAAAACCAAATTTTTCCAAAAGAGCAAGCCTGGGATAACTTAACACACCTGGAGAGCAAGAATCTGGCCTACAATCCCATTTCATGAAGATGACAGAGGTCTTTAAGGAGGATTTAAATAACTCCCTTAAAAAATATAGGAATCCACAATCAAACAGGAGACGGAATTGAACAAAAACAATCTAAAATCTAAAAATACAAATAGAAACAATAAAGAAAATACAAAAGGAGACAACCCTGTAGATGAAAAACTTAAGAAAGAGATCAAGAGGTACAGATGCAAGCAGCACCAACAGAATACAATTGATACAAGGGAGAATCTCAGGAATAGAAGATACCATAGAAGATATTGAAGCATTGGTCAAAAAAAAAAAAAAATACAAACTGTAAAAAGCTACTAACTCAAAACATCCAGGAAATTCAGGACACAATGAAAAGATAAAATCGTAAGAATAATCGTAATAGAAGAAGGTGAAGATTCTCAGCTCAAAGGGCCAGAAAACATCTTCAACAAAATCATAGAAGAAAACTTCCATAATCTAAATAAAGAGGTGATTATACATGTACAAGAAGCCTACAGAACACCAAATAGATTAGACAAGAAAAGAAACATCCTCTTGTTACATAATAATCAAAACACTGAATGCACAGAATAAAGAAGGAATATTAAAAGCTGTAAGGGAAAAAGGCCAGGTGACATATAAAGGCAGAATTACACCAGACTTCACAAAAGAGACACTAAAAGCCAGAAGATCCTTGACAGATGTCATACAGACTCTAAGATAACACAAATTGCCAGTCCAAGATACCCAGCAAAACTCTCAATCACCATAGATGGAGAAACCAAGATATCCCATGACAAAAAGTTTTAAACAAAAACTTTCTACCAATCCAGCCCTACAGTGGATAGTGAAAGGAAAACTAAAACATGTAAGGGGTAACTACACCCCAGAAAACACAATAAAGTAAACATCCCACAACAAACATAAAAGAAGAGAATCACACATAATACCTCCAACAACAAAAATAACAGGAACTAAGAATCATCAGTCCTTTTCATCTCTCATCATCAATAAACTCAATTCCCCAATAAAAAGGTACAGGCTTACAGATTGGATCCATAAACTTGATCTTACTTTTTGTTGCATACAAGAAACACACCTCAGTGACAAAGACAGACACTACCTCAGAGTAGAGGGCAGGAAAAGTTTTCCAAGCAAATTGTCCCAAGAAACAAGTGGGAGTTGCCATTCTATTATCCAATAAAATAGACTTTTGAACAAAAGTTATGAAAAGAGATGGGAAGGGAACTTCATCAACATCAAAGGAAAAATCAATCAAGATAAACTCTCAATTCTGAACATTTATACCTCAAAAACAAGGGCACCCATATGTGTAAAAGAAAATTTAATAAAGCTCAAAATATACAATGAACCTCATACAATAAGAGTGGGAGATTTCAAGAATCCACTTTTCACCAATATACAGGACATTGAAACAGAAACTCAACACAGACACAGTGAAACTAACAGAAGTTATAAACTAAATCGATTTAACAGATATCTAAAAAAATCTTGTTTTACCCCCAAACAAGGCCTTCTCAGTACCTCATGATACCAAATTGACAATATAATCAGACACAAAGCAAGTCCTAGCAGATACAAGATGATTTAAATCCCTTGTATTCTATCAGATAATAATAGCCTAAGGCTGGACTTCAGTGACAAAAAGAAAAGAAAACAAAACAACAGGAAGTCTAAAAATTCAAAGAAACTGAGCAACCCTACTCAGTAGTAACTTGGTCAAGGAAGAAATGAGGAAAGAAATTAAAGACTTTATAGGATTCAATAAAAATGAAGACACAACATATACAAGCATATGGGACACAATGAAAGCAGTGTTAAGAGGAAAATTCATAGCATTGAGTATCTTCATAAAGAAATTGGAGAGATCCCTTGCTAGTAACCGAACAGAACACTGGAAACCTTTAGAATAGAAAGAATCAAACACACACAAGAGGAGTAGAAGGAAGGAAATAGTCTAACTCAAGGCTGAAATCAACCAAATAGAAGCAAATAGAATACTACAAAGAATTATTAAACCCAAAGGCTGGTTCTTGGAGAAAACCAACCAAATATATTAAACCCTTAGCCAAATTAATTAAATAACACATATACAGTATTCAAACTAACAAAATCTGAAATGAAAAGGGAGACATAATAACAGAAAATGAGGAAATTAAAAAAAATTAGAGTTTTCAAAAAAAAAAATCTTAAAATCAACAAAACATAAAAATGTATGTGACATGGGTAGATTTCTAGACAGATACCACATATCAAAGTTAAATCTAGATGATATAAACTATGTAAACATTCCCACAATCCCTAAAGAAAGAGAGGTATTATTAATAATAAAAAAAGAGCCCAGGACCGGTTGGTTTTAGTGGAGAATTCTACGAGACCTTAAAAGGAGAGCTCCTACCTATTCTCTTCAAACTATTCCACAAAATAGAAGCAGAAGGAATAATACTTATTTAATTCTATGAATCCAAAATCACTCTGATGCCTAAACAACATAGAAACCCAACAAAAATGAGATCTTCTAACCAATTTCTCTTTTAAATATTGGTATAAGAATACTCAATAAAATTTTCACAAGTCAAATCCAAGAATACATCAAAACCATCATTCACTGTGAACAAGTAGGCTTCATCCCAGGGATGTTGGGTTGGTTAAATATAGTAAAATCCATATATAGTTATTACAGATGTAATTATATAGTAATACACTATGAAAAAAAAAAACACGAGGTAGTTACATGATCATCTTGTTAGAATCTGAAAATGTCATCAAGAAAATACAATACCCATTCATGTTAAAAGTCTTGGAGAGATCTGGCATTCATGGCAGATACTTATACTTAATGAAAGCAATATATAGCAAACAAACAGCCAACATCAAATTAAATGGAGAGAAACTAGAAGCTTTTCCACTAAAATCAGGGACAAAAGAAGGCTGCCCACTCTCTCCCTATTTATTCAATGTAATACTGGAAATTCTACCTAGAGCAATTATCCAACAAAAGGAGATCAAGCAGAAACAAATTTGAAAGGAAGAAGTTAAAGTATCACTATTTTTGAATGATATGATAATATACATAAGCAACCCTCAAGATTCCATCAGAGAATTCCTATGGCTGATAAAGAATTTCAGGAATGTAACAAGATATAAAATTCACTCAAACAAATCACTAGCCTTCCTTTGTACAAATAATAAATAGGCTAAGAAAGAAATTATGGAAACAACACTTTTCCCAATGTCCACAAATAATGTAAAATATCTTGGTGTGATTCTTACCAAACAAGTGAAAGATTTGTATAACAAGAACTTCAAATCCCTGAAGAAAGAAAATGAAGAACACCTCAGAAGATGGAATAATCTCTTGTGCTCATGGATTTGTAGGATTAACTTAATAAAATGGCCTTCTTACCAAAATCAATCTATAAATTTAACACCATTCCCATCAAACTCCAATACATTTCTTCACAGAATGGAAACAGCAATTTCAACTTCATATGGAAAAACAAGAAACTCAAGATAGCCAAAATATTTCTCAACAATAAAAGATCTATGAGAATCACCACTCTGACCTCAAGCTGTACTACAGAGCAATAGTGATTAAAACCACATGATATTGGTACAGAGACACGTAGGTAGATCAAGGGGATAAAATTAAAGACTCAGAAATAAAACCACATACTTATGGAGACTTATCTTTGACAAAGAAGCCACAAACATACAGTGAGAAAAAGAAAGCATCCTCAATAAATTGTGTTGGTATAACTAGTGGACTGCATGTAGAAGAATGGAAAGAGATACATATTTATTGTGCTGCACAAAGCTCATGTCTTAGTGGATCAAGGACCTCAATATCCAACCAGATAGAGTGAATCTAATAGAAGAGAAAGTAGGAAAGCCCCTTGAACTCATTGGCACAGAGGAAATTTTCCTGAAAAGAACACCAATGGCTCAGGCTATATGATCATCAATTGGTAAATGGGCATCATGAAACTGAAAAGCTTCTTAAGGAAAAATCAGCAACCTACAGATTAGAAAATAGTCTTCACTCACCCTCCATCTGATACAGGGCTAATATACAAACTATACAGAGAACTTAAGAAGTTAGACTCCAGAAAACCAAATAACCCAATTAAATAATAGGGTAAAGAGCTAAAGAAAGAATTTTCAGCAGAGTAATCTCAAATGGCTGGGAAGCACTTAAAGAAATGTTCAACATCCTTAGTCATCAGGGAAATGCAAATCAAAACGACCTTGAGATATCACCTTACACCAATCCTAATGCCTAAGATCAAAAACTCAAGTGACAGCACATGCTGGAGATGATGTGGAGGAAAAGGAACACTCCTTAACTGCTGGTAGGATTGCAAACTGGAACATCTACTCTGGAAAACAATCTGATTGTACCTCAGAAAATTGGAAAAAATTCTATCTGATGATCCAGATATACCACTCCTGGGCATATGCCCTAAAGATGCTCTACCATACCATAAGGAGTTGTGCTCCACTAAGTTTGTAGCAGCCTTACATGTAATAGCCAGAAGCTGAAAACAGTCCAGATATCTCTCAACTGAAGAAATAGTTCATTTACACAATGGAATGCTTATTCAGCTATTAAGAATGAGGACATCAAAAATTTTGCAGGCAAATGCATAGAAAAAGAAAATATTATCCTGAGTGACCTAACCCAGACTCAAAATTACATGCACTATATGTATTCACAGATAAGTGGATATTAGCAAAACAGTACAGAATATCCAGGATATCACCCACAGATCTCAAGAAATTTTACAAGCAGGAAGTCCTAAGTGAGGATGCTTCAATTGCACTTAGAAGGTAAAACAAAATAATCATGGGAAGGAAAACGAGGAAGGGACCTAGGTCGGTGAGAGAGGGGGAGGAGAAAAGAAGAACACGAACAGGGATAAGGGATAGAACATGAGAGAAGCCCAGATAGTCAGGAAAATTAATGGAAATATACAACTGCTGGGATTGGAGGTGTGGGAACTCTCTAGAAAGTCCAAGAAACCTGGGAGGGGAGGGACTCTCAGGACTCAATGAGGGTGACCTTAGCTAAAATGTCCAAGAGTGGGGAGGGAGAACTTTAAGAGTTCACCTAGTAGATAGACAGGGCCCTAAATGGAGGGTTGTGGTTCCCAACCCACAGTCAACATTTCTGACCCAGAAATGTTCCCATCTAAAAGAACTGCCGGGACAAATATGGACAAGAGACTGGAAGAAAGGCTGACCAGTGACCAGCTCAACTTGGGATCCATCTCATGTGTGGCACCAAGTCCTGACACTATTACTGATGCTATGATGTACTTACATGTAGGACCCTAGCATGTGTCTCCTCTGAGAGGACCTACAAACAACTGACTGAGACAGATGCAGATCCTTACACCTATCCATTGGACTGAAGTCAGGGACCCCTATAGAGGAATTAGGGGAAGGATTGAAGGAAATAAAAGAGAAGTGAACCCTTTAGGAAGACTAGCAGTCTCAAGAACCCAGACTCTTTGGTGGTTCCAGAGACTAAGCCTCCAACCAGGCTGCAAACACAGGCTGGTCATAAGCCCCTGGCATGTTTATAGCAGAATGCCTGGTTTGGCCTCAGGGAGAGAAGATATGCCTAATTCTTGAGAGACTTGAGGCCTTAAGGAAGGGTAATAACCTGGGGGCAGAGAGGAGTAGCACCCTCTTGGAGTCAAGGGGAAGGGGGAATGGAGTGCGGTAAAGTAGGGGCCGGATGGGAGTTGCAGCAACACCTGGTTTGTAAATAAATAAAATCACCGTTTGCTTTAAAACTGGTTTGAATTTTGTATTTGTTTTTACCATAAATAGCTATTTGTATTAGTGAAAAATGTATGTCATATGACAATATTAATAAAGTTTAATAAAAAATTAACTGTTTACAAGACAGAAAATTCTAGGTGAGCTTCAGGAAACCTACTTCTTAGAGCTCTGACATGGAGTAAACAAATAGTAAAACATGGATCCAGTGTTCCTTGACACTCCAATGAAGAAACAATTTCTCAAGTGTTTCAGAATATTAGAAGTTTTATAGATGCTTTAAAAGCTACTATATTGAGTATCTCAATGGGAAACTACACACTGGCACCTCCATAGAACTTACTTCCTTAAAGTACTCGCTAAGTTTGAGGTCCCCTTAAGATTTCTCAAGCTGTCCTACAACCATGGCATTATAGTATCTGTAAAAGCAAATGGGTAAGAACACATTTAAGTGGCACAGAAGCTAGTTATAATAGACAATAAGGCAAAGCACCTACATAAGAAAAGATGCACCTAACCCTCAAGAGACTGGAGGCTCCAGGGAGGGGAGAATGTCTGGTGGGGTTGGGGGTGGGGGTTACATACCCATGGAGACAGGGGGTGAAAAGCAGGATGTGTAAAAGTCAGAGGGTGGATCAAGAGGGGGATAAAATCTGGAGAGTAAAAATAAAAAGATTAAATATTTTTTTTCTTTTTAAAAAAAGAGTAAGCAGGGAATAGCCTTGAAGGCATTGACAAAAGAGACATTTTCTTAAACAGAATATCAATAGCACAGGTATTAAGATCAGTTATTAATAACTGGAACCTTGTGAAACTGAAAAGCTTTCCTAAGACAAAGGCCACCATCAATAGGACAAATTGGCAGCCTACAAAAGGGAAAATATTTTGAGAAACCCCACATCAGATAGGAGACTAAATTCTAAAATATATAAAGAACTCAAGAAGCTGGACATCAACAAACTAAATATAATAAAAATATGGGTACACCAAAGAAAAGACAAGATTTTAAGCATCTCACAACAAAGTCAAAATGAGAGAACCACAAGCACATAAAGCCACCTAAAAAAACAAACATATCATGGCTTTAATATCTCTCAATATTATTGGACTCAACTCACCAATAAAAACACATGAGCTAACAGACTGGATATGCAAACAAGATCCAGCATTTTGCTGCATAGAAGAAATATACCTCAATAACAAAGACAGCACTATATCAGAGTAAATGGATGGAAAAAAGTCTTCCAAGCAAATGGTCCCAGGAAACAAGCTGGAGTTGCCATCCTAATGTACAATAAAATAGACCTTCAACCAAAAGTTACCAAGGGTGATGATGGACACTTCATATTCATCAAAGGGGAAATCCACCAAGAGAAAGTCTCAGTTCTGAACATTTATGCCCAAAATGCAAGGGCACCCACATTCATAGTAGAAACTTTACTAAAACTCAAAACACACATTGAACATCACACAATAATAGTTGGAGACTTCAACATCCCACTTCCACCAATCAACAAGTCATTGAACAGAGACATAGTGAAACTAATATCAGTTATGAACCAAATGGATTTAACAGATATCTATAAAGCATTTCATCCTAAAACAAAAGAATACACCTTCTTCTCAGAACCCCATGGTACCTTCTCAAATATTGACCATATAACTGGTCACAAAACAACCCTCAACCGATACAAGAAAATTGAAATTATCCCATGCATCCTATTAGATCACCATGGCCTGAGGCTTGTGTTCAGTAACAGCAAAAAGAACAGAAGGCCGAAATACATGTGGAAACTGAACAACTCTCTACTCTACAATAACTTTATCAGGGAAGAAATAAAGAAAGAAATTAAAGTCTTCCAGGAATTTATTGAAAATATTGACATATCAGACCCAAACTTATGGGACACAATAGAAGAAGTGCTAAGAGGAAAATTCATAGCACTAAGTGCCCTGGTAAAGAAACTGGAGATATCTTACACAAGCAATTTAACAGCACACCTGAGAGCTCTAGAACAAAAAGAAGCAAACTCAACCAAAAGGAGTAGATGTCAGGAAATAGTCAAACTCAACCAAATAGAAACAAGGAGAACAATACAAAGAATCAACAAAACTAAAAGCTGGGGTGTTTGTTTGTTTGTTTGTTTTGTGAGAATCAACAAGATAGATAACACCCTAGCCAAACTACAGGGCTCAAAGGCAGTATCCAAATTAACAAAATCAAAATGAAAAGAGAATCATAGCTATAGAAAGAGGAAACTCAAAAAATCATCAGATCCTACTATTAAAGCCTACACTCATCGAAACTGGAAAATTTAGATGAAGTGGATTGTTTTCCAGACAGATACCATATAGCAAAGTTAAATCAAGAGCAGGTAAACTATCTAAACAGGCCCGTATTTTATAAGGCAACAGAAGAAGTCATTAAAAACCTCTCCAAAAAACAAACAAAAGAACAGAACAAAACAAAACAAAACAAAACAAAAAATCCAGGGCCAGATGGAGTTAGTGCAGAATTCTACCATACCTTCTTGCTTTTACTTTTGGAGTAAGTTATCAATGTTTAGCTCAGAGTGACTAAAATTATAATGCTTTTGACTCAGCCCTCTTAATTATGTGACTAGGCTCATATGCCACCACTCCTGGACACAATTATTCTTTTAAGTAAATCTTTACTTTCTCATATTTTAAATTATTTTTCATCACTGAATTTGAGTGTGAATGTTTGTGAGTGTATTTGGAAAGGCCATTTCCACATTTGTGTCTGGGGATGCCAAAGAGGGACATAAAAATCATTGATTTTACAAATACTACTTGTTTCATGTATAGATTAAGACCATCAGAGAGAAATTCAGATGATTGAATTTGAATCTGAGTGGTGTAATTCTAAATTATGAACAGGGGCCACCAATAATAAGTACAGGTATAAAGAACTGAGTTTGTTTTAATATGGTACTTGTTCTAGTTTTGGAGTGGCTATACTGGAATCTATAAATATTGATGATAGCGAGAAGGTAGGTGACTATAAGGAGAAGAAACTGTGATAGGGTGCACCGAAAAGAAGCAAACAAAATAACTTAAGAAAAGAAAATGTAATTTGTAATGATGAACAATGATTATAACCTCTTTTCTCACATCCTAAGTATACAATTGTAAAGGACTATGACTGAGCTGAAATTAAATATCATAATGGGAAAAATTCATGATACTGATTCAGTCAAAGCCATTAATATTTGAGCTGGTCCATTAACTCAGGAGTACAAAGTTGTTTAGTACAAACTGTAACATGGAGAATCATTTCCAGTCTCATTGGTAGGCACAGCTGATTATAGAGGCAAGAGCTTCTAAAAGCTGTGTAAAATTATAATTAAGAAGTCAGGTAACTGATAAACTAGGAATCATTAGCAATTTCAGGGTGGGATTAGGAACACTACAGTCATTGAGAATCCCAGGCAGGCTAAGTTTCTGGTCAAAATCTTGAAGATTACAAAAAATTATTTCATGGGTATTTTCAATAATCTCCACGAAATGAAGATCAAACATGAAGAGCCATTGGTAAGACAAGGCTCACTGTAGATCCTTATGAATATTCCATGGAGTGTAATTCACAGACTGATTGTGAATAATTGGATTATGTTTGGATTTTATGTTTGAGTTCTAAGGAAGTCAACTTTTAGAAGTGAAAATTAAATATTTGTATTACTAAAACTCAATTCACCACTACATGAGAGCCCTAATTTGAGTAATTTTCATAGTAATACTCTATAAAGTGAAATTACTTCTATGAAATAAAGAATCTGGTGGTTTTAATACCAAAAGTTGTTCAAAGTTCATGGCCAGAAGATTAATCAGTGAGGAACTAATGAAAGATAAATGTTAAATTAAATTGCAAATTTGTTGGGAAGAATTCACAATCCATCTGTTTTATGATTATTTAATAGTAGTCACTTGTGTCATATTTAAGAATGTAGTTGATTGGAATGGAAGGTTACCACTCTGAATCTCAAATAATATATCATGACAAATCAACTATCAATTCAAACATATCTCCTATATAACTGTTGTATAAATTATTGTATTTCAGGTTACATAATTTACATTAATAATGTCTTTTACATATTACTTTGTCCTCTTTGTTCATTTTATCGGTCTTTGCATTTATTGATCATCAATCTATCATGTATCTTTCTATTTTATCATTTATTTATCACCTATTTATCTACATACGATATATCTCTCTTTAATTCTCAATGAAATGAGGAAGTAATGAGAAGTAGTTTAGTGTATGTTTCTACCTAGTAAGTCTTGGCAGTTAGATACTTCTGTCAACTCATGGCATCTTTACAAAGATGTAGTTGATACTTAACATCTTATAGAATTTCTTGTTTTTCTTATCATGTTTAAAGGCTATCCTAATATTGTTTGCCCAGTTTTTTTCAAATTAGCAAATAATATTATCTAACTTTAAAGGATCTTGAGAAAATTTGCCTGGCAATGAGTAAAACCACTCACTCAAAACCAACTGGCCATTATCAAATTATCCTGTAATATTTCTTTTTATTTTTTTTTCTTTTTTAAATCTTTCTTTTTTTCACTCCAGATTATATTCCCCTCCTGGTCAACTCTCTGACTGTTCCACATCCCATACCCCTTCCTTACCTCCCTGTTTCCATGAGTATGTCCTTACACCCTATGCCTACTCCCCCTAGACATCTAAACTCCCTGAGGCCTCCAGTCTCTTGAGGGATAGGTGCATCTTCTCTGACTGAACCCAGACCTGTCATTCCTCTCCTGTGTATGTAGTGAGGGCCTCATATCAACTGGTGTATGCTGTCTGGTTGGTGGTCCAGTGTCTGAGAGATCTCTGGGGATCCAGCTTAATTAAGAATGCTGGACCTCCTACAGAATTGCCCTCCTTCCCAGCTTTTCCAGTAACTTCTGTCCATTGGTTGGGTTCAAATATCCACATTTGACTTTTTCCACTGCTTGTTGGGTCTTTCAGAGGGCAGTCATGCTAGGTCCCTTTTTGTGACTGCTCCACAGCCTCAGTAATAGTGTCAGGCCTTTTGCTGTACCTTCTTTTTCTCAGGCTCCTCTCCATTTCCATGCCTGCAGTTCTTTCAGACAGGAATAATATTGAGTCAGAGTTTTGACTGTGGGATGGCAACCCGATCCCTCACATGATGCACTGTCTTTCTGCTGGAGGTAGGCTCTTTAAGTTCCCTCTCCCCACTATATGGCATTTCATCTAAGGTTAGGGTTTATCTATCTTGTTGATTCTCTCGAAGAACCAGATTTTGGTTTTGTTGATTCTTTGTATTATTTTCTTAGTTTCTATTTGATTGATTTTTGACCCTGAGTTTGACTGTTTTCTGCTGTCTACTCCTTTTTGGTGTGCTTACTTCTTTTTGTTCTAGAGCTCTCAGGTGCGCTACAGAGTTGCTAGTATAAGATCTCTACAATTTCTTTACCAGACAGTTAGTGCTATTAATTTTCCTCTTAGCACTGCTTTTATTGTGTCCCATAAGTTTTGGTAGGATATGTCAACATTTCCACTAAATTCCAGGAAGTCTTTAATTTCTTCCCTGACCAAGTTATCATTGAGTAGAGAGTGTTCAGTTTCCACCTGTATGTGGGCTTTCTGTTGTTTTTGCTGTTATCGAAGACCAGCCTTAGGTCATGGTGATCTGATAGGATGGATGGGATTATTTCCATCTTCTTGTATAGGTTGCATGTAGTTTTATGACCAATTATATGGTCTATTTTGGAGAAGGTACCATGAGTGTTGTAATATTTCAATCTTCAGCAATCCTCATGATAAGCCCTATGGTAGAGATCATGTAGACTTTTCCAGAAATAAAAGTACCAGTTTTAATATTTGAAGAATAAAAAATTGAAACTCAAGATGAAGAAATAGCATATTTAACATCTTCCACATAATCTTTCATAAAATTATTGGAGAAAATAGTCATATGGTATTTCTTGTCATTCTAGACGACTATTTGCTATGCTCCCATTTATCTCTTTATAATTAACACAGAGTTCAAGCTAAAATTTCCATGTTCTTCACAGTAAAAAAAAAAAAAAAACAACAAACTTTATCTTTAGTCACCTTTATGAATGAAGCAAAGGAAAGTCATTTCCTCGGATCCTCTGGGTATTCTGTGCTGATTTCCTATATTCTGGGTTTTCTGTGATATACTTGAGCATATCATTGTCATTCTTGTATGGATTTTGTTGCCCACCCTGTTGAGACTTAATAATGTGCCCAGAATATTTTACCTTCCATTAGAAGTTCCCTTAAGTATGCTCAGTGTTCATCTAGATTTTGAGAAATTCAGCTTTGGTTTCTGGTGATGCTCAAGGCTGTCATCTTCTGTGAGTATGAGAAAATATTGTTTATAATTAAGATCCAGGCATATGGTCCTCAAACTGACATTTTCAGTATATCCTAATTATGGTAAATGTGTTTTAAGATTAAATAAAGTCTTCAGCAATCTGATGTGCAAAGAGGGATGCACTATGTCCTCAGTCAAAGATAGTCTCCTCTACTCTTTACACCAGGAGTTCCTAGAACAGTATTCACCATCACCTTACCTCTTCTCATGAGTTAGCAAGTCATATGTGAGTTTAGTGTAGCAAGACTGGCTGTCTTCTCTTCTTCTCTCCTCATTTTTATGTTTTTGTTTTGATGTTCCAATGTGTCCTAGGAATCAATGAGCAGAGTTATCACTCATATTTAATACATGATCTTATTTGCTCAAAAGTTTCACATGGGTGACTACTATAGTGTGTGTGTATTGGGGGTGCATATGAGGGGTGTGTACTGTGTACATGTATTTTCATGAGAGTTTGTGTACATGTGTGTGTATGTTTGCTGTTGTTTTTATGGTATATTTTTGCCCCCTCTAAAATGATAAAAGACATCTCCATACAGCAGTAAATATTGTGAGTTGTTCTCTTTCATAGTACTGTACTTTCTTTATGGAGCATGTCCATGCTTCTGAAGGACTAGAATTACTTTGTGTTTGAATTATTTGATGTCATGGCTCAGATGTTCTGTTGGTCAATTTGCCAATGTGTCTTGACTTACTCCAAGATTTTTCCTTGAATAGCAGGTGGTGGTATCTGACTGGCTTATGCTCATTTTACTCATGCTGGGAGCAAAACTCTATAGGAAGTTATTAAACATCTCCAACTTTTATGTTAAATTTCTAATAAATGAGATTTTATTTTCATGATATAGAAGGTTAATCCATATTTTAGGAGCCATCCGTGATACAGTTTGTCATTAAAATTTTAATCCACAATCATAACACACACTGAAAAAGGCTTCTCAATTCCTGTGTCATTACATTTTCCCCTTCATTACTTTGACTAAACATAATAACCAGGCCATAAAATAATGGCCATATAATATTTTTTTATTCTATTTTAATCTATGTATCCACATTCTCCCATATTGCATATGAATCCACTGTAGATTGAATTTTCTTATCCTCCTTTGATCTGTTTTGTTCAACAATTTTGCTGGCCTGGTCAGTTTTCTTCTTAATTTTGATACTGCTTAAAACATGAGTAGGTTTTAAACAATACATGTTCAAATGATATTAAGTTTTAAGTTAAAGGCATTGCTATCCACATCCTCTGAGCCACAGATAAATGAAAACTCAGAAATGCTCTGTCAAATATTCACAGAAGTTTCTAAACACATGCAGATTTTGTTATGTGTAGGATTACATTGCATAGTTTGTATGTTTAGTTACATTGTATAATGATATTTTTCTATGTGAGTGTGGTATTCATTTTGGTGTCCAGCTGTCACTACACGCTAGCCTGAAAGGATGGAGTAGAGCCTGGAACAGGAAGTTCTGCCAGATCTTGGTGCTGCTGGGAGTAACTGTCAAGAGTGAGATCTGCGGGGTGGGAAGAAAGGTATTCTTCAAATATCTTCAATGAAACAGCTCTCTGAGATGATCTTAGCTTGTGTGTACTTCTTTATTTGGGGCAAGCTTGTACACACATACTTTATTCCTCCAGAACCAAGGGATATAGAGCTTTGGGGAAGTGGGGTAAGAATATCCAGGGTGGGCAAAGGTCATTGGCTGAAGTTTGAGGAACTGAGATGCCTCACCAGCATGGAGAGGCCTTCCAGGAATCTCAGATGCAGGGTTACATGAATTTTCTCAGATAGGGGGTGTTGGGTCCAGGATCCCACAGGTGGATAAGCAGCAGACCTGCTGACAAAAAGAATCTTGTGTTTTGCACCGAACTCAAGGCTTTCTGGTAATATCAGGGAATCCTTTAAAGTAACTTCATTTTTGAAAGTTGTCATAAATAGAAATTTTATATAAAATTATATAGAAATAAATAATTTTATATAAATAGAAAATTTGTCAAAACAAAGTTCTTCAACCTCTTTCACTTTACAATTCCTAGTGCTAGCAATCAAAAATCTGGGTAGCTATCAACAATGAAAAATCAATACCTTTGCAACAGTACTAAACTAAGCATATATTCTATTAGATTTCTTTAAATCATTATGGGTTCTCTAATCTCTGACAGTTTTTCAGTTTTTCGTTTGGAGGACCTTAGAGTATTGATAATTATATTTCAGATATTTATGAACAGTTTCCTTACATTTAAAGTTTCCTGGTATATTATCATGACTAATTGTAGATATGTGATACTTTTTAAAGGTAGAATATCAAAGATAACAAAGTATTTTCTCATTTCTTGGTATTGTAGGGCACTTGCTATCAATATGCTCTCACTAAAACAATATATGAACTTAGAGAATTTGGCTTTTGAAATGGAGTTCCTGTGTTCCTAGTTTTGAAAAGAAGACAATTATGCTCTGGTGTTTGGGAAAGATCCATTTCTTCCTTCCTATCTTCCTTATAAATTTTGAATTTGACTTGAAAAATATTTAAGTTAAAATATGATCACACCATTTCTTACTTTCCTTTTCTGCTCTTCAACTACTTTCATGCCTTGCCTTCTATCATTTAAGTGTAGGAGATGGTGGTGGTGGTGGTGGTGGTGATGATGATGATGATGTAGATGAACATGATCAAGAAGGTGTGTGTGTGTATGTAAGTGTGTAGGTGTGTAAGTTAGCACTTTTTATTGAGTATTTCTAGTTTGCATTTATATTCGTCAGGGATATTTGACTGTAATTTCCTTTTTTTATTTTGAGTTTATCAGATATATTTTATTATAGTGTAATTCTAAGTTTGTAGAAGGAGTTTCAAAGTTTTCATCTGTTTCTCTTTTCTCTCTTTTTTAAAAATTTTCTTTTGTATTAAAAAAAAAACTTTAAGAAGTATTGGTTGTAAATATTTGAAAGTTTGGTAGATTTCTGGTAGGCCTTTTCAGTCCTGTGGCTTTTTAACACTGTTTTATTTATTTTGTATGAGTCTGTTAGGCTTTTTGATCTCTTCTTGGTTTAATTTTGTTGTTTTGAATGAATTCTAAAATTACTAAAACCCCAAAATTCATTTATTCCTTGTAGATTTTCTAACTTTATCAAGTGCAAGTTTTCAAGTATCCATGTAAATTATTCCAAATCATTTGGTATCTGTTGTAATGCTTCCTTGTTTTTAATTCTGTTATATTAATTTCTTTCTTTCTCTTGATTGAGCTTATATTTGCAAAAAAATAAAAGAAACAAAAAAAATCAAACAAAACAAAACAAACAAAAAATACAAACAATAAAAGCAAAATACAGACCTTAGCTTCTTGATTCTTGGAATAATTTTCTTTAGTTATTTTTATTAATTTCCACTCGATTATTTATGACTTTTTATTTTCAGCTGGATTCAGATTTCCTGTTAATTTTCCACACAATTTTGAGTAGTGGAATTAATGTTCTGGATTCAATCATTATTTTACTCTTACTGAGGTTTTGTTGTGTTGTGTTTTCATTTCCATTTAGTTCCAGTAGTCTTTCTACCATTCTTGATTTTCCTCTGAAACTGCCATTATATAGTAAGGAGATGTTTAATTTCCATGAATTTGTGTACTTACCAGAGATTTGTTTGCTGCTTAACTTAAGTATTATTACATTACATTCAGATAAAGAAAATTATTTTAATATTCTAAATATATTAAAAGTTGTTTGGTACCACAGGATATAATATGTTTTAAAGATGCTTCCACGTGCTACAAACCACAATATTTATTGTTTGATGTTGTGTGGTGTATTATGTATATATCTATTAAGGAATTTTAATTATCTATAGCCATCTATATTGAAATCAATGTAAGCAGAAAAGTCTGCTGTCTCAAAGTTTAGCATGTTACAATAGATATACCCTTTTTTCTAACTTTTGAAAAATATGAGATTATAACATAATTACTGCATCTCTCCCTTGCATTTACTCCTACCAAGCCCTCCCATAAACATTCCTTTGCTCTATTCAAATTCATGTCCTCTATTTTCATTGCTATGGCATGCATATACTTTTTTTGTTGCTTTTAGTTCTTTGGGTTGACCATGTTTGTTCTAAAAAAAACCATTTACTGTTGACATACATATGTAATCCTGAATTTGTAAATATCAAACAAATTATTCATCAATTATTTACAAATTATTTATCATTCTTCTTTTGTAGAATTTATTTGATCATTCACTACTACTTTTAGATTTTCTATCCTATGACTTATGAAAATTGAATAGTGTTGCATACAGTTTTTTACTTTTACATATTTAAATAGCATTGCTCAATTGTATATAGAGATTTATTTGTAATACATTTAGAATCATTTGTCATAATCTTTTTTCTACCCACTGATACTTCCATTTATGCTAGATATTGCTAGGATAATCTTTCTTACCTTTTTTTAAAATTGAAAATAGTTCTTCTCTCATACAATACTTTCTGAGCAGAATTTCCCCTCCTTGCACTCCTCTTAGCTCCACTTCTACTTTTCCTTTCCCACATATGTACTCATCCCTCCTTTTCCTCTTCATAAAAAAGCAGTCCTCAAAGAGATGATATCCAAATTGAACAAAACAAAAGGCAAAAGCCTGTTTAAAGACTTGACAAGCCAGATCAATAGGAGGAAACGAGTCCTAAGAGTAGGTACAAGAGTGGGAGATACACCACTTGACACTGTTAGAAGTTCCACAAAAACACCAAGCATAAACTCATAAGTATATATACATAGGGCCTGGTATAGACCCATGAAGGCTACATGGTTGCCATTTTAGTCTCTTTGAGCCCATATGAAGTCTGCTAAGTAGATTCAGTGAACCATGTTCTCCAGGTGTCCTCCATCGACTATGACTCCTGTAATCTATCCTCCCATCTTCCATTAGGTTCCCTGAGCTCTGAGTGAAGGGACCTGATGGAGACCTATAATTTATACTCTTTTCTCATAATATCTGGATGTGTATATTTGTATCTGCTCTTAACAACTGGTAGAAGATACCTTTCTTATGACTAGAGAAGCTGTTAATATATGAGTAAAACAGAGTATCATTAAAAATCATTTAATTGAAATCACCACCAGTGTTTGGTTATACACTAGGTCTGGGGGCTATCAAGTCTCAGATTCCCAGCCATTCAAGCACTATAGAGCATAAGCTCCCTCTTGTGAGGTAGGCTTCAACTTAAATCAAACACTTGTTGGTTACTCCCAGAAGATCTCTACTATCATTGCTAAAACACATCTTGCAGGCAGGACAGAGTGAATGTGCAGGTGCAGTGTTTTGTGACTTTGATATTGTTCAGTTTTTTTTTTCTTTAGCCTAAAGAATTAGTACTCATGCCAAAGATACTAGAATATAGGGGAAAATGCTCTAAGCTTTGACCAGCTTGACCTCTCTCCATTAAATTAGCTGTGTGGATGTTTTCATTGGCAATGGGGCTATGGTGTCTGCTTGTGGAGTGTGACCTTCTATCCTAGCAACATGTGAATGACACCATTATTCTCAGAGGCATTCTTATTTGATATATTGTAGCACTGATAGTATTCAAATATACTGGAGAACTCAAAATAAAATTATATTTCTATTTTATGATAATCAAATCATGAACAACAGATTTTTCTTCTTCATATCTTTGCCTCAGAGGCTGAATATTTTTGCAAATATTATAATATCATAATATTCTATTTTATTATTCCACAGAGATTAGTAAAATCTGAGCAGTTGACATGGAAAATACAATATAAATCAGTCATCAAGGATCATAAATCAGCTATCAATTATGGATTGGTAGTGCTTTTTCACTTATTTTCAAATTGTGATTATATTGCAGTACTAGTAGATCTTTTCTCACAATAGTTTTAATAGAAACATCTACAATATTAGTATAGCATTCTGGAATTTGTTACCTTGTATGTAAAGATAAAGGTCTTTTTTTTTCTTTTCATTTGGGGATGTAAACTCAGCAGAATAGCAAATACTGTCCTAGTGGCCTTCATGATATCCTAGTGGATATCTTATGGTTTGACTCTCATGCCATTTCAATGGCTTCAACAATCAGTTGGTTACTAACAGCAAGCTTTTAAACATCTACAGGGCATTGCCTTAGGTAGTAGTATATTATTGACTTTAACTGTAGACACACTTTAATAAAAATAAATCAATTATGTCATTCTCCACATACATACTATGCCTAGAAAATATGCTAAGACTATTCAGTCTTCTGAATGAAGACTAGCTTGGTGCTAGTTGTTATGATGTGGTAAAGTTTCAACTCTATTTTTGGTACTTTGACAAAGAAAATTCAAACTGACATGAAGTTCCAATGACCAAGATGGTCCAATTATTTCTCACTTGTTCTTTAGTTGACTTATTAAATAGTAACTACATTATTATCTCATGTTACCTCCATATGGTTAGGTATTAAAGAAAAAACTATAAATGTAAGGGGGTAAAAGATAATGGCACTGAGATAAGTGTACCCAATTACATTCCATGAATAAAGTTTTAATTTCATGATTTAAATTCATTCATGTTTAACATTTTATGTATAATACTACCTGTCTTCATTATACCTACATGCTTTTCTGTGTTCTTGCTAATTTATAAGATTACATATATATAAAAGCATTTATATAAAAATTCTTAATCCAATCATATATATCAGATATATGCTTAAAATAACTTCTGTTTATATAGTTTCTTTATAATATTAATAGACAGATAAAAATCCTTACTTTAATATAGCATATGATTATGATAATTTTCTTCATACCATGTTTTGTTTAGTGTAGAAGAATTTTAGCCCAGCAACAAGGCTGCTCTGGCAAGGGATCACCTCCATAGATATGATCTGGTAGGAATTCTGACATGGCCTGGATTACAATATGGTCTGGCTTGAATACAAACATGTCTTTAGTACACATCTTTATTCCTTAACAATGAAGATAAGGTTACTTTGTTGAATGAAACAGCTATGTTTGAAAGTGACACAAATTGAGGTGCAGACAAAGTGACAAGTCAGAGAAAGATTTGACAGAATGAGTCAGAGATAAGACATGTACAACTCACAGGAGAATAGAGAGGAAGAGAAGCTATATAAGAGCAGAGAGAGAGAGAATAAAGTGGTGGAGGAGTTGGTGGTAAGTGGTGTGTTTTTGGCAGATTTAGCAGGACAGTTTTACAGAAACAGATTATAAAGAAAACAAGTGACAACACGGGTAAAGATAGAGTGAGCCAGAGAATGAGAATGAGCCAGAATATTAGAATATTTGCCAAAGTTAATATTAAGCCAGGCATAGAAATTCAGTCAAAAGCTGAGATAAGTCAGTTGAGTTAGTTAGCTTGGAAGAATAGATTGTATACAGGCTGGAAGCTTCCAGGCCTAGGCCTGTGGATATTTAGAACAAGGAGGGAAACTCTCTAGACTTATCCAATGCTGTCTACAGCTTGGGTATGACTGTCTTCTTATCACTTAATCTGAAGAAATAAAAGACATACTTACAATTTTGTTATTCTTCATTATGTGAAGATAAGATTTAGCACATGGTCAGTTGTTCTTAATTTGTTTCCCAGCAAAACTTCATGAAGTAAAAGAGACAAATCACAGAATGAGATAATATATTTTAAATTAATTTTTCTCTCTCTGTGTATAAGGAAAATACTTAGATTGTTGTTAGGGAGTATGCTGTTTTTGTAAATTAGTGCTATAAATTTTTTATTAAAACCCATGACTTCATTAGCACTGAGCAGTTAGCTAACTTTTGAGCATCAACTATGTGTTCTCTCTTGTTAATTGAGTTTTAAGTCCAATTAGAAACTGTGTGTCATTGCCAATATACATATGTCACTTCTGCAACCTGAGGATACGCTGGTTATTTATGGAACTAATAAATGTCATAGTTGGATAAGAAGGTTAGTTACCTCTACCTTTTGGAAGTTTCATAGAACCTTCCAGTACTATGAATACTCATCACTCCTGAACCCATGACTTGGGGAACATTGCTGAAGAGGGAATGGAAGGATTGTAAGGATTGTAAAAGCTCAGTTCTGATCCACTAAGCATTATTGACAGTTACTATAGTCATTTTGTTCCATAGCTGCTAGTCATTTCATATTATTGGTAACACAGAAATTCCACAGCTTGACTTAGAGCAGGGTCAAGTTGACCATATTTCCTGTTCTGTTCTGAACTTTGTTATTCTTAAAACAATGTCTCAACCACAGGACCAATCAAATTAAGGTTCAGCTTGAACAGTTATGTGTAAACTACCAAAATAGCTTGAGTTAGGACTGACAACCCGCCTTCCTTTCTTCACCTGTGTATGTGATTATTGTGTTTTTATTTTTTCTTTATAAATTGACCTTCGGAAACATTCAGTGTTGCAGTGTTAGCTCCTAAGGCTAGGCTGCATCTTTGATTAGGTGTGCCTTCAATAGACCATTCTTTCTTGATTGAAATGGTAGTCTGGATGGTTTTTGTGGCAATTTCAGGACCACAACAGTCAAAATCAAAGTATCAGGGAGATTTGTGTGAGACTGTGTCTCCTAGGAATATCAGAAGTGACACTTATGTCTCACCAACATGGCTTTACAAAAGTGAGCTGAGTTCTGGTTTCCACCTGGCCAGGGATCTCAGTCTGTGCCACAGAGCGCCATAGTTAAATAGTGCCAGGTGAACCTAGCCTCCCAGGTATGTGGACAAGCCTATGAACACAGGTAAGACAAGTACTACTGCTCAGCAGGACCAACCCAGAACCCTCAGGACATAGGGACTGAGGAGCAGCCAGGGACAGGAGCCTTCCAGTTTATGCCTGTGGCCTGTGCCACACTGCTCCATACCCAAATAACGCAGGGAAAGAGCTAGCATTCCAAGAGTGTGGATAAGACTGTGAGCAGGGGTAAAGCTCAGAAGGACTCATCCAGAACCCTCAGGACACAAAGACTGAGGAGTGGCCTTCCCGTTTGCTTCCGCGGCCAGGAAGCTGATCCTGTGACACAGGGCTCCATAGCCAAATAGCGCTGGGAGAAAGCTAGCTTCCCAGGAACGTGGACAAGTCTGTGAGCAGAGGTAAGACAAGCACCACTGATGAGCAGGACCCTCTGGAACCCTCAAGACACAGGGACTGAGGAGCAGCCTGGGACAGGAGCCTTCTGATTTCCATCTGTGGCTGGGGAACTCAGTCTGTGCCACATGGCTCCATAACCAAATAGTGCTGGGAGAAAGCTAGCCTCCCAGAGTGTGAACAAGACTGTAAGACAAGTACCACTGCTCAACAGGACCCACCGAGAACCTTCAGGACACAGGGAGTGAGAAGTTGCCTTCCAGTTTCCTTCTGAGGCCGGGGAGCTGATCTTGTGACACAGGGTTCCAGACTCAAATCGTGCCAGGGGAGAGCTGGTCTCCCAGGTGTGCCAAACACCTTCGAGCACAGGCAAGATCACCACTTCTGTTCAAATTCCTAGATCAAGAAGGACCCTCACAGAACCATCAGGACACAGGGACCAAGGAAAATCTGGAGAAAGGATTCTTCTGGTTTCTGTCTATACCACAGAGCTGAGCCTGTACCAAAGCTCTCAAAGCCCAAATTCTTCTTAGAGAGAGATGGTCTCCAAGGAGTACTGACACAGAGGCTAGCAGGAGGATCAAGCCACAGTCAGAGAGAGCAAGAATAGCTAACAGCAGACATAATCAGATAGAGAAAGACAAGGGCAAGAACGTAAGGAACAGAAACCAAGGCAACTTGGCATTATGAGAATCCAGTTCTCCCACCACAGCGAGCACTGGATAACCCAGCATACCAGAAAAGCAAGACTCAGATTTAAAATCACATATCATGATGATCATGGAAGACATTAAGAAGGAAATAAATAACTCCCTTAAAGAAATACAAGAGAACACAGGTATATGGCTAGAAGCCCTTAAAGAGGAAACACAAAAATCCCTAAAAGAATTTAAAGAATTACAGGAAAACACAACCAAGCAGGTGAAGGAAATGAACAAAACCACCCAGAATCTAAAAATGAAAATAGAAACAATAAAGAAACCACAAAGGGAGACAACCCTGGGGATAGAAAACTTAGGAAAGCAATTATAACTCATAGATGCAAGCATCAACAACAGAACACAAGAGATAAAAGAGAGAATTTCAGGTGCAGAAGATACCATAGAAAACATTGACACAACAGTCAAAGAAAATGCAAAATGCAAAAAGCTCCTAACCCAAAACATCCAGGAAATTCAGGACACAATGAGAAGACCAAACCTAAGGATAACAGGTATAGAAGAGAGTGAAGATTCCCAACTTAAAGGGCCAGTAAATATCTTCAACAAATTTATAGAAGAAAACTTCCCTAACCTAAGAAAGAGATGAACATAAACATTCAAGAAGCCTACAGAACTCCAAATAGATTGGAACAGAAAAGAAACTCCTTCCATCACATAATAGTCAAAACAACAAATGCACAAAACAAGGAAAGAATATTAAATGCAGTAAAGGAAAAAGGGCAAGTAATATATAAAGGTAGATCTATCAGAATTACACCAGACTTCTCACCAGAGACTATGAGAGGTAGAAGATCCTGGGCAGTTCTCATACAGACCCTAAGAGAACACAAGTGCCAGCCCAGGCTGCTATACCCAGCAAAACTCTCAATTGCCATAGATGATGAAAGCAAAATATTCTATGACAAAACCAAATTTACACAATATATTTCCACAAATCCAGCCCTACAAAGGATAATAGATGGAAAATGCCAACACAAGGAGGTAAACTACACCCTAGAAAGAGCAAAAAAGTAATCTTTCAACAAATCCAAAAGAAGATAATCACACAAACATAAAAATAGCATAGAAAATAACAGGAAGCAACAATCACTATTACTTAATATCTCTTAACATCAGTGGACTCAATTCCCAAATAAAAAGACATAGTCTAACAGACTGGATGCATCAACAGGATCCAGCATTTTGCTGAATACAGGAAACACACCTCATTGTTAAAGACAAAGACTACCTCAGAGAAAAGGGCTGGAAAACAATTTTCTCAGCAAGTAGTCTCAACAATCAGGCTGGAGTAGACATTCTAATATTGGATAAAATCGACTTTCAACCAAATATCATCAAAAAAGATGAGGAAGGACACTTCATAATCATCAAAGGAAAATTCTACCAAGAATAAATCTTAATTTGGAACATCTATGCTCCAAATTCAAGGGCACCCACATTCATAAAACAAACTTTACTAAAGCTCAATGCACACATTGCATCTCATACAATAATAGTGGGAAACTTCAACACCACACTCTCATCACTAAACAGATCTTCGAAACACAAACTAAACAGAGACACAGTGAAACTAACAGAAGTTATGGACCAAAAGGACTTCACAGATATTTATAGAACATTTCATCCTAAATCAAAAGAAAATACTTTCTTCCCAGTACCTCATGGTACCTTCTCAGAAACTGAACATATAACTGGTCACAAAACAAACCTTAACAGATATAAGAAGATTGAAATAATCCCATGCCTCCTATTAGATCACTAGGCTGGTCTTCAATGACAACAAAAACAACAGAAAGACAACATACACAAAGAAGCTGAACAATGCTCTACTCAATGATAACTTGGTCAAGGAAGAAATAAAGAAACAAATTAAAGACTTCCTAGAATTCACTGAAAATGAAAGTACAACATACCCAAACTTATGGGACACAATGAAAGCAGTGTTAAGAGGAAAAATCCTAGCTCCACAAAGAAACTGGAGAGAGCATATAGAAGCAGCTTTACAGCACACATGAAAGCTGTAGAACAAACAGAAGCTTATACAAGGGAAGAAGAAGTCAGAAAATAAACTCAGGGCTCAATTCAACCAAGTAGAAACAAAAAGAACTATAAAAAAAAAAAATCAGCAAAACCAGGAGCTGGTTCTTAGAGAAAATCAACAGGATAGATAAATCCTCAGCAAGACTAACAAGAGGGCACAGAGAGAGTATCCAAATTAACAAAATCAGAAATGAAAAGGAAGATATAACAACAGAATCTTAGGAAATTCAAAAATCATCAGATCCTACTACAAAAGCCTATACTCAACAAAATTGGAAAATCTGGATGAATTGGACAAGTTTCTAGACAGATACCAAATACCAAAGTTAGATCAGGATGAAATAAACCATTAAAACAGTCCCAAAACCCCTAAAGAAATAGAAGCAGTCATTAAAAGTTTCCCAACCAAAATATGCCCAGGACCAGATGGGTTTACTACAGAATTCTATCAGATCTTCAAAGAAGATCTAATACCAATACTCTACAAACTATTCCACAAAAAAGAAACAGAAGGTACACTACCCAATTCATTCTATGAGGCCAAAGTTACACCTATACCGAAATCTCACGAAGACCCAACAAAGAAACAAAACTTCAGAACAATTTCCCTTATAAATATTGATGCAAAAATAGTCAGTAAAATTCCTGCAAACCAAATCCAGGAACACATCAAAAAGATCATTCACCATGATCAAGTAGGCTTCATCCCAGGGATGCAGAGATTGTTCAATACCTGTAACATGAAATGTAATCCACTATATAAACAAAGTCAAAGAAATAAACCTCATGGTCATTTCATTAGATGCTGAAAAAGCATTTGACCAAATTCTACATCCCTTCATAATAAAAGTCTTGGAAAGATCAGGAATTCAAGGCCCATACCTAAACATACTAAAAGCAATATACAGCAAACCAGTAGCCAACATCAAACTAAATGGAGAGAAACTTGAAGCAATCCCACTAAAATCAGGGACTAGACAAGGCTGCCATCTCTCTACCTATCTATTCAATATAACCCTTGAAGTTCTAGCTAGAGCAATTAGACAACAAAAGAATGTCTAAGGGATACAAATTAGAAAAGAAGATATCAAAATATTATTTGCAGATGATATGATCATATACTTAAGTGACCCAAAAACCTCCACGAGAGAACTGCTACAGCTGATAAACAACTTCAACAAAGTGGCCAGATATAAAATTAACACAAACAAATCAGTAGCCTTCCGTAGAGGAAAGATAAACAAGATGAGAAAGAAATAAGGAAAATGACACCCTTTATAATGTCACAAACAACATAAAGTATCTTGGTGTAACTCTAACCAAACAAAGATATGTATGACAAGAACTTCAAGTCTCTGAAGAATGAAATCCAAGAAGACATCAGAAGATGGAAATATGTCCCATGCTCATGGATTAGCAAGATTAATATAGTAAAAATGGTCATCCTGCCGAAAGCAATCTACAGATTCAATGAAATTCCCATCAAAATTCCAACTCAATTCTTCATAGACTTAGAAAGAGCAACTCTCAAATTCATTTGGAATAACAAAAACCCCAGGATAGCAAAAACTATTTTCAACAATAAAAGAATGTCTGGGGGAATCAGCATCTCTGACCTCAAGTAGTACCACAGAACATTAGTGATAAAAACTTCATGGCTTTTGTACAGTGACAGGCAAGTAGATCAATAGAATAAAACTGAAGACCCAGAAATGAACCCACACACCTAAGGTCACTTGATCTTTGACAATGGAGCTAAATCCATCCAGTGGGAAAAAGACAGCATTTTCAACAAATGGTGCTGTTTCAACTAGCAGTCAACATGTAGAAGAGTGCAAATTGATCCATTCCTATCTCCCTGTACAACCTCAAGTCCAAGTGAATCAAGGACCTCCACATAAAACCAGATAGCATGAATCTAACAAAAGAGAAACTTGTGAAATCTCTTGAAAACATAGGCTCATGGGAAAATTTCCTGTACTGAACACAAATGGCTTATGCTCTAAAATTACATATTGACAAATGGGACCTCATAAAATCACAAAGCTTCTGTAAGGCAAAGGACACTGTCAATAGGACAAAATTACAACCAACATATTGGGAAAAAGTCTTTACCAATCCTACATCTGATAGAGGGCCATTATCTAATGTATACAAAGAACTCAAGAAGTTAGACTCTAGAGAACCAAATAACCCTATTATTAAAAAATGAGGAACAGAGCCAAACAGAGAATTCTCAACTGAGGAAACTCGAAGGGATAAGAAGTACCTAAAAAAACACTCAACATCCTTAGTCATCAGGGAAATGCAAACCAAAACAACCCTGAGATTCCACCTCATAGCAGTCAGAATGGTTAAGATTAAAATCTCAGGTGACATCAGATGCTAGCAAGAAAGGAACACTCATTCATTGTTTGTGGAGTGGAGAAAGGAACACTCCTTCATTGCTGGTGGGATTGCAAGTTGGTACAACTCTGGAAATCAATTTAGCCGACCCTCAGAAAAGTTGGACATAATACTACATGAGGACCCAGCCATACCACTCCTATGCATATACCCAGAAGATGCTCCAACATGTAATAAGGACACATGCTCCACTATGTTCATAGCAGTCATATTTATAATAGCCAGAAGCTGGAAACAACCTTGATGTCTCTCAACAGAGGAATGGATACAGGAAATTTGGTACATTTACACAGTAGAATACTACTCAGCTATTAAAAACAGGGACTTCATAAAATTCACAGGCAAAAGGATCATCCTTAGTGAGGCAATTCAGTCACAAAAGAACAAACACGGTATGTACTGACTGATAAGTGGACATTAGCCCAAATGTTCGGAATACTTAAGATCCAATTCATTGCAACTGTTGGACTTAGCACAGGGTTCCAGATGGAGGAGTTGGAGAAGGGACTGAAGGAGCTGAGGGAGTTGGCAGCCCCATGAAGGGAGAAACAGTCTCAACTGGCCAGACCCTCTGGTGCTTCTGGAGACTGGACCACCAACCAAAATACACATGGAGGGACCCGTGGTGCTGGCCACATATGGTGCAGATGAGGGCCTTGTTGTCCATCAGTGGTAGCAGAGGCCCCTGTTTCTGAGGGTGTTAAATACCCCAGTATAGGGAAATCCCATGTGTGTGTGTTGGGGGTGGACAGGAATTTGGTTGCTTTCTGGAATACCCTCATGGAGGCAGGGGAGGGAGGATGGAATAGGGGGTTCCCAAAGGGGAGACAGGGGAAAACATTTGTAATGTAATTAAACTATCAATAGAAAAAAAGAAAAGTGATCTGAACAAGGATGTCACCAAGACATGCCAAAGTTGTGGTAGAAGAGTCCATAATTTCTTAACCTTAAAGAAAGAACTACAGCCAACAACGAAATGCTAAGAGTGGTGAAATCAGTTTTCTTCATGAAATAACCAGTTGATTATCAAATACAAACTTATTATCCATTAAAAACATAGAAGTAACTTTATAAATATCCATCAGTTTATACTTAGGAATATGTAATAACAGTTAATGGAACAAAGGCAATGGATTTTAAAGAAAGAAAAGATCAGTAGTTGGGAGTATTTGAAAAGAAGAAAGTGAAAGGGAGCAAAGTTGTAAGTATAATCTCAAAAATAAAACAATAGAAAATTGCTTTGTACTTAGAATATATTAAATGTATGAATTGATTAGTAATAAAGTCCAATGGTACCCTTGGTTTGAGCCCTAACACTGCAAACAATCAGCCATATAACCCCACAAACAGAAATGTAATAATATATTTTATTTGCCTTATGTAATTATCATCTCAGAGGCTTACTGCTGAATAAACTCACCCTTTCTAGCCCCTTTTAACTCTGCCTGGCTGGGCCAATTCAGCTGTTCTTGATAGTGTGCCTCTCCAAACTCATTGATTCAATTGAGCTTCTCTCAGATTCTCACTGAATTGCTCTATTTTACCTCAAACTAACTCTGGCAACTGTTTCTAATCTTCTGGCTCTTTCTCATTCTCTAGTTTTACTGCCTCTGATGTCCTGCACTGAAATGCATTAACTGACAATGAACTCAACTGTGCTGCACCTCACTTAACGCCACTGCTACTCAAAACTGATTTTCTCAACTTCAATTCACTGAACTCAACTGACTCAACTCACTCTTTCTTTCTGTACTATTCTTAAATATTCTCCCTTTCCTGTATATACTTATGAGAGTTGGGCATATTCTATCTTAGATTTATTCTACCATATCGTTGTCCGATTCATTATTTTGTCTGCCTTTCAATTAAAAATCATTGTTTGTGAATAAATGTATGTTTTAAAGACATATCAGTATTCTAGCCAGATCAGTTGAAGCTGTGTGGTGTGTCTGCATTCCAGCTAGATCATAAGCAACTTTTATTCCCCAGATGTAATTGTCATGTCAGAGGTTACTGTTGAAAAACTTACTCTTTCTAGCTCTTTCTGAATTATGGCTGGCTCATTCAACTCAGTTCTTCTGACTCAATCTTCTTCTCAAACTGAGTGATTCAAACTGGCTTCTCTCCGCTTCTGACTGAATTTCTCTGGTTGGAAAAATTGCCTCTGAACTCAACAAAATGAACTTGACCAAACCAAACTCCCAAATTCACTCAATTCCACTGTGGTGTTCTCACTACACTGACTCCTAACTCTCTATCTCTTTCTGAGCTGCTCTCTTGAGTTGCTTCTCTTTTCTATCTGTTCACATGAGAGTTAGGCATATCTTGTCTCTGACTCATTTTTTCAAGACTTTCTTTGATTCATCACTTTGTCTGCCACTCAATTAGATGTCACTTTCAGAACTGGCTACTTCCTTCTACAAACTAACCTTGAATACATTGTTTGGGGTCAAAGGTATATACTATGTGCACATCTGTATGTGAAATGCAGTCATGTTGATGGAGTACAATTCTTTATGCAGAAATATGTCTAACAATATAAAAAGTCAGTAGAAAAGAAGGAAGCTCAAGTCTAGAAAAGACAAAACGTTCTCACTTTGCCAGTAACCAAGTAAAGCAAGGTAAAAACACACTTAAATATTGTCACACACTTAATATATTAGAGGAAATTACACAATTTGTATGAATATTGTGAAAATATAGAGCAATTTGAGGAGCTATAAAAATATTTTATGGCAGACATTTAAGTAGAAAAACAATAGGAAGTTTTCAGTATAGAAGATATGCATAACCTACAACTGAGCATTTTTATGTCTGGATTTATCCTTCACAGAAATGGTATGAATGTTCTGACAAGTATGAACAGAATTGGTAACAGAATCACTTAAATACATCAAGATTAAAAACTATAAATACACAAGGAGTATATAGATAAATTATAGCATATGGATATGGTTATCTTACAATGTATAGATGAGCTGCCACATATGGAAAATATCAGAGTCTTAAAACCACAGTATTGAGTAAGTAGGCAAAACATGGAAGAAGGAATGTGATGAACACATGATTGAGAAAAATCCTGAAAGCCTGAATGTATGAAGATTATAAACAAAGTCCAAATTCTGCTTAGATTCCAATAAGACAGAGAAAAGTAAATGCCATAAATGCAGCATTAATAATGTATACTAGGTTGGGGGGTATGATAACAAGAGTCACAGAAAAACCTATTAAATACATGTGCATTTTAATTACTTTATAATTAAGAGAAAAATACAACAATAAATTTAGATTCAATTCAGTTTTGTTATATGTAATAAAATTATTATAAAGATCATTTAAAATTCCCTTCTTTATATTTAACCTCATCACTTAAATAGCACAAATGTCATGTACTAATGAAAATTTGTTTATTACTATAATAATATATTTCAGACCTTCATTATTACTTTATCTTATTAGTTATATGTAGTATAGTATTGAATATATATATTATTTAGACTTTATTAATATGCTAAACATTTAAAGTATTACTGTTAAAGGGATGAGAAAGTTTGTAAGTCCTGGTTGGATAGTGACTTGTATTTTGTTTTTAATTAAGTTTTTCTGCTGACAAAAAGTTTTTGAAGTACCTGAAAAAAATCTACATAAAAATATTTAAATGTTGCTAAATCCAGTGTAAGTAAATTATTTACCACAAGATCCCACTAAGTAGATTTGGTTATATTCAAACACAATTCTATTACTCAGAATTCCCTATATCTCAGTTTGCTAACACCCAGACTGTTTCCAATTATTTTCAGAATGTCTCTGAATTCAGAATTAATTTTCAGACATAATGTAATTTTTAAAATGCTGACATATACCTGAGGATGTCTAAGAGATTGGTTAGATTTGTGACCATGACTATTAGGATTGGAACCTGAGCAGCTCATTAATAACTTACACATTCCCATCTGAGACCAGGTCAGAACTATGACAGAGAAGCAAGATAAATTAATGATTAAACATTCAAGTCCTAACTCAGGAGCATGAGTGTTTAGATGTTTCTCCTCTGTTTCTGTTGTACATGAGTTTGATCATATTATTCATTATTTGGTCACATATTTTATATGTAAACTGACACATTAATAACATTGAATAAAATCACTGTATTAAGTTGCATTATTATCATATGGAATAGCTCAATGTGATGTAAATTGTGAATTACTAGAATTGTCAAACTCTTTTCAGTTTAAGACAGTCTCCTATTTAAGTGTTAGAAAGTGTTTCAGGTGATGAACTTACTGAAGATATAGAGTATGTCTACAGTTACTGATCAGAGCAATGTTTCACCTACACTCAAGGTGAGGTTAAGAACTAGTTCCACAGGAAGCTTTGGTCTTATGAGAATCTGAAGAATCTAAAACATGAGAAAAAATTGAATGTTTGACAATACTCAGTACCTAGAATACTTAAACATAACCATAGAGTGAAATAATCTAAGTAATGGTGGCCTATAATTTTAGGGATAAATCCAAGAAATGTTCAAAATTTGTATAACTTTTTTTGAATATATTTTTCAGAAGCCATATAAGAATGAAGATAGATTATTTGCAGAACATAAAAGATGCTAATATATTTAAGTCCAATATATTTAAAATTTCTGCATTATTATAATAATTAGACTTTGAACTAATACAGGCAATAATATGTGTCAGTCAATGATAAATGTCGAGATTCTATCATGAACTTAATGTAAACATCATATGTAAATCTTTGACTCACATTATACTAAGCTGCTGCATAATTATTATCTCCCAAAAATATTAACCTCCCTTGAACACTTAATTTATTCTAATATTGTAAAATAATAAACCTTTCAGAGTGGAGTTTCTTAGAACTTTTAGAAGAAAAAGTTTGAATAGAATACTACTTATAAATTTTTCAATGTAAAATTCTGGGGTACATTAATATTTATAAAATAATAAATTTCATATCAGCTATGCTATACTAGTAATATAATAATAACTAGTAATAATAAATGGGTTGAAACCTCAGGGATTCGTGAAAATAAACTTCTCCTTATATGCATGGCTTCTGCATGTCAGCTAAAGTTCTTATGCATATTATATTCTGTCTGGGATGGAGGATAAGGTGAAGCTTGTGCATATGAAAACCTGTATACATATGATAAAATATTAAGGTTTGTGTCAATTTAAAGTTAATTTTATTAAAGGTTATAAGATGATGTAATATAGTTTAGGCTATCAAAGTCATCCAGTGTCCATGTACCACAGACACTTTGCTATCCAGTTTTCATCCTAAAAGTTTAAGGATGAGTTATATATGGGATGTATAAATCTCTAGAGTTATATTGTTAGAGAAAATATTGACCTTGGGGTCTCCCTCCCCCCTCTCTTTCTCCTTGTCCTTCTGTTTCTACTTGTTTCCTATAAGGTAATTCAGTTTACTCCTCAGAATGCTACTGTAATGTGCCCCAAAACAAGGTGGTCCCAGTAACCATGGATGTGCATGTATAAATCTGTGAGACAAGATAAATAAGTTATGTCAGTGGTTTTTTTCCACAAGAAAGCAAACTAACATAAGAATAAGTCTTCATGAAGAACATTTCTGTTCTAGTAAAAGAAGCTTTGGGAAGATTATCTTATCTCAGACACATGAAGAAACAATGAGAAACACTATGAAATAGAAAGCATATCAGACCTGCTAACTACTAGTATGTGATAGTTATATCTCCATTGATAACTAAACTTTGGCTCCTGTTGGAGGCAAAGACCTGGTGTGTCTATCAGAAAATTTCCAGAATGATTTAATATGTCTGGAAAGAACCAACTGAAAGTAGGCAGCTCTGTCGTAGGGACTTGGTCCTAGATTGAATGAGGAAAACATGAGCTAAGCACCAATATCCATCTGTCTGATCCCTCATGGTAAAAGTATTATACACTCTATATTGTTCTCATGATGGAATGAATTTCCTGTCATGATAAACAATATCTTGAAACTGTGAGCCAAGATAAATTCGTTATTTATTTCATCAAGGTACTTAGGTTGATATTTTGTCACAGTGACAAAAAAAGGTACTTAATATATATTTTTCCAGTATCTTAGTATTTTTCATTCTTGGAACTGTTTTTAAACTATTACAATCACACCACAAGAACATATAGTGCTACATCCCTTAGTACCAGAGTCATATCCTGGGAGATGAGTCACAAGATGATTTTGTTTCATAAATATAAAGTTTAATTACCCAAAACAATATGACTTTGGCATCACTAGGTAGTATTTTGTGGGGGCACTGTAGCAAACATAAGGTTTCATTAACTATGATGACAAATGACTATGTATATATTAAAACTGAGAAATGTTTTATTTAGGTTAAGTCAGTCATTTGCATTTTCTTTCTTCTTTTTAAAGAGTAATAGAGATTGACCAATGATTATCATACAAATCATAACAGAGGTACAACAATGATTATCACATTGCTCTCCTACTGTGCTCGAAAGTGCTTTGCGCTTCGTGGAATATTGCTATCCTAGTGTACACCATTGCATGTTTCCTTTCTTTTCCAGCATCTGAAGTAACTGGAGACCTTTAAATCAATTAGTTTAAATTAACCTTTTGATTTCAAAGAGGAAGTCATTGCTGATCTTTCTATCAACCAATATTAATGATGGGCAGGTGTAATCGGAAATGGTGAGAGCAAAGACTAAGTAAAATATCTTCCTTTAGAGAGTTCTTTGGTATTGAAACTGAGCACCATGCAAGCTGCCTATTTGCTCAGGATTTACTTGGAACACTTTGAAACATCTCATGCTCCATGTATTTAACAATGTAGAAAGCATCTTTCTATGAAAGGAAACAGTACTTGCCTGTCAACTACTTGGTAACTAATGGTCAAGAATCACAGTTTTCTTTCCTCTCTGCTCTTTCCTCCTGGGAAAATAAAATCTTTATGTGCATAATAGATCTTTCAGAACTGTGAACAATCTGAACAGTGTCTTTATGGAATAGCTACCTAATCAGCTTTTTTTACTTTCTTCCTTTCTTCTTTTGTGCTTTCTTTAGTTTCATGGAATTAGTGCTGGCACCTTTAGTAAGCAATATATCTGTGTAAGCTGGTCAATGGTTTGATGCTGAGAGCTTCATTTAGCCTCTTTTCTACGCAGCTGCAAGAATTTAATAACAAATATGAATGGGGGTAGAGAGAGTTGTATAATATTCTAAAACTTGAGGAGAAAGTGACTTTCACATATCTTAAGAGCAGTGACTATAATAAACAAGACAATGGAAAATATTTGTCTTTTTCTTAATCCTTTATAATGTATTTGCAAATAAATTCTCATTTTGCATTATGATTGCCATATTCCAGAAAATGGGCATAATAAATTAAATCTCTTGAAACATAAATGTAGGAAGCATTGAATTTTGAATAATAGAAAATGAACACCTAAACTTTATAATGATATGTTAATAAACATCATTGTATAAAAACGAAAATGACATTCTCCACAGTTTATAGTCAAAACTCACATGCTAATCTATGCTACTACTTAAAGGAAGAACACATCAAATAGCTTCACTTTAAGTCCCACTTAGCCTTTCAATTAGATTAAAACTATCAATTAAGAAAATAAAATGTAAGTAACATCTGATCATGTTTTTATTATACATATATATATGTATATATATATATACATATATATATTTGTTTCTTTTGATAATTATAAAAGATAAAATTCTTTAAAGCAATCATGAATATTTTTATTAGAAATTTTCTTTATTTACATTTCAAATGTTATCCAAATTCCCAATTTACCCCCTCAGAAACCACCTATCCCATCCTTCCTTCCCCTGCTTCTATGGGGGTGTTCCCCCAACCACCAATTCCAGCCTCCCTACCCTCACATTCCCCTACACTGGGGCATTGAGCCTTCACAGGACCAAAGACCTCTTCTCCCACTGATGCTGGACAAGGCCATCCTCTGCTACATATGTGGCTGGAGCCATGGATCCCTCCATGTGTACTCTTTGGTTGTTAGTTTAGTCCCCAGGAGCTCTGGGGGATATGGTTGGTTGGTATTGTTGTTTTTCCTATGATGTAGCAAACCCTTCCAGTTCCTACAGTCCTTTCTATAACTCTTCCATTGGAGACCCCCTGTTCAATCCAATTGTTGGCCGTGAGCATCCACCTCTGTATTTGTCAGGCTCTGGCAGCACCTCTAAGGAGACAGCTCTATCAGGCTACTGTCAGCAAACACTTCTTGGCATCTGCAATAATGTGTGGGTTTGGTGGCTGTATATGGAAGGGATACCTAGGTGGGGCAGTCTCTGGATAGCCTTTCCTTCAGTCTCTGCTCCACACTTGGTCTCCATATTTGCTCCCATGAGAATTTTGTTCCCTTTTCTAAGAAGGACTGAAACATCTACATTTTAGTCTTCCTTCTTCTTGAGCTTCATGTGATCTGTGAATTGTAGCTTCGGTATTCAGAGCTTTTGGGCTAATATCCATTTATCAGTCAGTGCAGATCATGTGTGTTCTTTTATGATTGGGTTACCTCACTCAGGATGATATTTGCCTAAGAATTTCATGAAGTCATTTTTTTTTTAAAAGCTGAGTAGTATTCCATTGTGTAAATGTACCACATTTTCTGTATCCATTTCTCTGTTGAAGGACATCTGGGTTCCTTCCAGCTTCTGACTATTATAAATAAAGCTTCTATGAACATAGTGGAGCATGTGTCTTATTATATGTTGGAGAATCTTTTGGGTATATGCCCAGAAGTGGTATAGCTGGGTCATCAGGTAGTACTGTCCAATTTTCTGAGGAACCACAATACTGATTTCCAGAGTGGTTGTACCAGCCTGCAATCCTACCAACAATGGAGGAATATGTGTCTTTCTCCACATCCTCACCAGCATCTGTTGTCACCTGAATTTTTGATCTTAGCCATTCTGACAGGTGTGAGGTAGAATCTCAGGGTTGTTTTGATTTGCATTTTCCTCATGGCTATGGATGTATAACATTTCTTTAGGCGCTTGTGAGCCATTTGATATTCCTCAGTTGAAAATTGTTTGATTATTTCTATACCTCATTTTTTAAATTTATTTTTCATATTTTATTTACATTTCAAATGTTTCCCCCTTTCCAGATCTCCCCTTTGGAACCTCCACATTCCCTCTCCCCTCCCCCTGCCACTGTGGGGGTAATCTGCCACTCACCCACCCACCCACTAACTCTCGTCTTCCCTCCTTGGCATTCTATACTGGGGAATCTAACACCCTCAGGCCCACGGGCCTCTCCTTCCCCTGATGGATAACAAGACCCTCCTGTGCCACATTTGTGGCCTGCACCATGGTTCCCTCCGTGTGTATTCTTTGGTTGGTGGATCAGTCTCCAGGAATATCGGGGGGTCAGGCCAGCTGTCACTGTTGCTGCCTCCCTGGGGATGTAAACTCCCTCAGCTCCTTCAGTCCCTTCTCCAACTCCTCCATCTGGAACCTCACACTCAGCCCTACTGTTGTTGTGAAGTGACTCTAGGGTATTTCAAACTTTGGGGCTAATTACCACTTAACAGTGAGTACATACCATGTTCATTCTTTTGTGACTGTGCTACCACGCTCAGGATGATATTTTCAAGATCCATCCATTTGTCTACGAATTTCATGAAGTCATTGTTTTTAATAGCTGAATAGTATTCCATTGTGTAAATGTACCACATTTTCTGTATCCATTCCTCTGTGGAGGGACATCTGGGTTGTTTCCAGCTTCTGGCTATTATAAATATGGCTGCTATGAACATAGTGGAGCATGTGTCTTTATTACATGTTGGAGCATCTTCTGGTTATATGCCCAGGAGTGGAATAGCTGGGTCCTGAGGGACCTCATAGAATTACACAGCTTCTGTAAGGCAAAGGACACTAAATAGGACAAAATGGCAACCTACAGTTTGGAAAAAGATCTTTACTAATCCTACATCTGATAGAGGGCTAATATCCAATGTATACAAAGAAATCAAGAAGCTAGACTCCAGAGATCCAAATAACCCTATCAAAAAATGGGGAAGAGAGCTAAACAGAGAATTCTCAACTGAGGAAACTTGAATGGCCAAGAAGCACCTAAAGAAATGTTCAACATCCTTAGTCATCAGGGAAATGCAAATCAAAACAACCCTGAGATTTCACCTCACACCAGTCAGAATGGCTAAGATCAAAAACTCAGGTGACAGCAGATGTTGGTGAGGATGTAGAGAAAGAGCAACACTCTTCCATTGCTGGTGGAATGCAAGTTGATACAACCTCTCTGGAAATCAGTTTGGTGGACCCTCAGAAAAATGAACATACTATCTATACCCCATTTTTAATAGGGTTAACTGATTCTCTAGAGTCTATCTTCTTGAGATCTATATTGGTTATTAGCCCTCTATTGGATGCAGGGTTGGTAAAGGTCTTTTCCCAATCTGTTGGTTGCTGTTTTGTAATATTGATAGTGTCCTTTGCCTTACAGAAGCTTGACAATTTTATGAGATCCCATTTGTCGATTCTTGATCTTAGAGCATAAGCCATTGGTGTTCTGTTCAGGAAAATTTACCCTGTGTTTGAGGCTCTTCCCCACTTTCTTTTCTATTCGTTTCACTGTATCTAGTTTTATGTGGAGGTCCTTAATCCACTTGGGCTTGAGTGTTGTACAAGGAGATTGATTTGCATTCTTTTACATGCTGACCAACAGTTGAACTAGCACCATTTGTTGAAAATGCTTTCCTTTTTACACTGGATGGTTTTAGCTCCATTGTCAAATATCAAGGGACCATAGGTGTGTGGGTTCATTTCTGTGTCTTCAATTCTATTCCATTGATCTTCCTGCCTGTCACTGTACCAATACCATACAGTTTTTATCACTATTGCTCTGTAGTACAGCTTGAGGTCAGGGATGGTGATTCCCCCAGAAGTCCTTTTATTGTTGTGGATAGTTGTTATTATACTGGTTTTTGGTTATTCCAAATGATTTGCAAATTTCTTTTTTTAAGTCCATGAAGAACTGAGTTGGAATTTTGATGGTGAGTACATTGAACATGTAGATTGCTTTCAGCAGGATGGCCATCTTTACTATATTAATCCTGCCTATCCATGAGCATGGGAGATCTTTCCATCTTCTGAAATCTTTGATTTCTTTCTTCAGAGACTTGTAGTTTTTGTCATTCAGATCTTTCACTTGCTTGGTTAGAGTCACACCAAGGTATTTTATATTATTTGTGACTGTTGTGAAGGGTGTCATTTCCCTAATTTCTTTCTCAACCTGTTTATCCTTTGAGTAAAAGGCTATTGATTTGTTTGAGTTAATTTTATATCTAGCCACATTTGACAAAATTCAATGCCCTTTCATGGCAAAACTCTTGGAAAGATCAGGAATTCAAGGCCCGTATATAGTCCTTGAACATAGTAAAAGCAATGTACAGCAAACCAGTAGCCAACCTCAAACTAAAGGCAGGGAAACTTGAGGCAATCTCACCAAAATCAAGGACTAGGCACAGCTCCCCACTGTCTCCCTAACTATTCAATATAGTACTCGAAGCCCTAGCCAGAGCAATTAAACAACAAAGGAGGTTGAAGGGATCAAAATTGGAAAGGAAGTAGTCAAAATATCCCTATTTCAAGATATGATAGTATATTTAAGTGAGAGTAAAATTCCACCAGAGAACTCCTAAACCTGATAATAAATCATGAATATTATACTTCAGTTCCCAGAAATAAAGTAACAGACCCTGTGAACTAGCTTCCCAGCTGATATCTTCTAATCCACGCCAAGGAAATATGTTATATACAAAAAATAAAAAAATAAATGATTGAAGCCTGCTGGAACATAATAATTATATATGGGTTTCACTTGTATGCACATACACATACACCAACACTAAAATGCATCCATGTACACCCACACATGGTCTCATATGAGCACATGAGCTTATACGTGTTATTATACTAACAAACTCACACAAATCCCAAACACATACACATACACTCGTATTAAAAATCTTTTAAGTGTCCTTTTAAAAAAATACACACTATGAGTAATACATTTGTTTTCCTAAACCAAAATGATAGCATAGCCAAGAAGACGATAATAGAAGTTGAATTTAAAAAATTGAATATGAATCAAATTACAGCATGGTTTTGGGGAACTTCCATCAAATGGGGCATTATTAGAATCATATCATTTCTTTATGTCAATGTAAATTATAAATGATATCAAAACATTTAAAATAATAAAGAATTAGGTATACATTGATATAATTTCATTAGTGTAATCAGACTTAAAAGTAAAATGAATAAACTAGTCAGTAGTTTAATTTTCCTTTTGCTTTTAAAAAATAGATTCTTTCTTCATACAATATATCCTGATTGTACTTTCCATTACCTTACTTCTTATAATTCCTTTCCAATCTCTCTTGTATCTAGCCACATGCAACCTTGTCTCTTATTAGAAAAGAACAAGTTTTTAACAGAGAATAACAAAAGATAAAAAGTAAAATATAAGATAAAACAAAAACACTACACCAGAGATGGACATAGGAAACAGAAGGAAACGAGCCCCAAGAAAAAGCACAAGAATCCGAGCCCCCATCATTTATGCTCAAGAGTTCCATAAAAATACTAAACTGAATGCTAAAGTATATATACTGAAGACCAGATACAGACAATACAAAGAATGAATAAAACTAAGAGTTGGTTCTTTGAGAAAAATCAATAAGATTGACAAACTCTTATCTAAATTTACTAAAAGGCAGAGTGACAAATATGTAAATTAACAAAATCAAAATTGTAAAAAGAGGAAAGACATGGAGGAAACTCACTAAATCAAGTTGAAAACTCTAACAATATCAATAACAATAAAAACAAAAGCAAAAAAATCTATAATTGCACTGATACATATCACTCACCAAAGTTAAATCAAGATCAGATAAGCACTTTAAACAGACCAATATACCCATTAGTGAAGTAGAAGCACTCATTAAAAATCTCCCATCACAAAACATACAAACAAACAAACAAAAACAAAAACAAAAACAACAACAAAAAATCCACCACCCACAACAAAAAACAACAACACAGGGTTAGATGGGATTTGGATAGAATTCTACCATAGTTTCAAAGAAGAATTTACATCAATACTTGGCAAATTATTCTGCAGAATAGAAATAGAGAGAATTGCCCCATTAATTTTATGAGCACAGTTATTCTGTTACCAACACTACATAAAGAACCGCTCCCCCTGGGGATGGGGCAGAGAAAAACAGACTAACTACCTATATGAACATAGATGTCAAAATACTCAATAAAATACTTGCATATCAAATCTAAGAACACACAACAAGGCTCATCAACAATGATCAAGCAGGCTTCATCTTAGAGATACAAGAAGTGGTTCAATTAAAAAAAGTCAGTATGTGTAATCAATACACCATACGAATAAATTCAAATAAATTTACATCATCTCATTAGAAGCCTTTGACAAAATATACCACCAGTTCATTATACTAATTTATTTAAAAATGTAATTAAGTTTAAACCTAGAGGGTACAAACAAGTAAACAGTGAAATTTAAAATAGTCAGAGTAGTAGGACATATTTGTAAACATTAGCAAAACACATTTTACCTTTGCATAGATGAACAATGACTTACTTAGAGATATATTTCTGATATGGATTAATATACACATTTGTTCTGTTAATAAAAAGACTAAAAAAGAGCACCAACATTGTACAAAAAGAGCATATATGAACTTGCTTTAATATCACTCTACAATAAAGGGATCTGTTCTATTAGGGTAGATAGGTCATACTCTATGGGGAAAGACAATAAATCAGTCCACTATGTGAGTATGTATCATTGTACAGTATCAGAGAGTAAATATGTTCTATTTACTTTCCCCACCTTCTATCAGGTACTTTCTTAATTCTATAAGTCCCCCTCTCTTGATCCTTAAAAATATAGGAATCTACTTGTGTTGATTAACTTCTCTAGGGTATGGAGTCTACCTGAAATGTAATCCATTTACCTAATATCACTCTTTTGAAGAACAACAACAAAAAAAGACTCTTTTTACCTAGAAGCAATCAAATGTCCATAGTTCCTTATCATTTCTGGCTAGCTTCCCTCCTCCATGCTGATATTTTTTCTGACATGATCTTGAATATGTCTTGTACATGTGGTCACAGTCCCTGTGAGTTCATATGTGCATCTGGAATTTTATCCTGGAAAACACTGTGTACTGATAATCAGAAATTATGTTTGCCTTATACAATATTTCTGTCCCTTCTTTTTGGTAAGGATCTCTGAGCATTGAAGAAATGGGATTAAGATATAGGTGTCCCCTTAATAACTGAATATCCCAAGGTCCATCCCTTAATTGGTGTATTGATGAGCTTTGGGATTCTGAGCTAATTACTACCTTCTAAAGGAATAATGTCCTCTGCTCAAATTTGTGTGTTGTACTAATCTCTAGGCAAAGCAACTTGCCAGTAGAAATTGTTTATTGCCATGTATACTTGCCATAATACTAATAGTAGTTTTCCACTAGGGACAATGATGTGTGTAGAATCAGGTTCTTGGTCTCACTAACAATATCAGATACAGGACATGCTGTAGAACTTGCCTAATTCCAATTAATAAGTGGTTGTTTACTCCCATAATACTTGTCTTATTTCTGAGTAATTGGGCATATCTTGCCAGGAATATGGTAGATTTCATGCTTCAGAGTTGTGTGAGATTAATAATTATTTTTCTCTGATAGCTTCTTCTAGTACTATACTATGAATGCTTTTTTTAAAAAAAAAAAAAATAATGATAAAGCTTCATGGCAAATAGCGCCTATATTTTTCCACTGTTTTCTTTTATAACCTATCACTTATAATGTTATACCATTATTTACCATCTATTGTAATATTATTGAATAATAATTTGTAATACAAATGCTGTTATCAATAATTTAAGTAGTTGTAACAAAGCACTCAGTACCAAGATCCCTAAAGTCTTCATTATTATGTCACTCCTGAGAGTGTTCTGCTATTGATGCATAAAGAACAATGCTGTCCCATTTTGTGGTGAAAAAGAGGAAGTTATTTAAGCAACATTTTATATTTCTTTAGCGATTCATACAACCACAAGCTACCACATCCAATAAAAATGCCTGTGCTCCTTTTCTGTATATTTCCAGAAACTAAGTACTTGGACATTTTTTATCCTGATCCTACCAAACTCTTGTTAGACTGCCTGCAGGATGTTGTTGAGAGAGGATGGTCTTTTTCATTCTTTACCTATGATGGAAAGTGCTCTGTTACTTAGAAATCATTCATTGATAACACCTGGTATTCAGGTATCCTGTGAAGTAGGAAAGTCCTGGGGGGAGGGGAGGAAGCCAGGAAGAGGGCGAATTGAGGTTGGTGTCATCCTTGGGTTGGTAGTTCTGTGTTCTATAAGAGAGCAAGCTGAGCAAGACGGGGGAAGCAATCTATCCCTCCATTGGTTTTGCATCAGCTCCTGCCTCCAGGTTGCTACAAAATGTGAGTTCCAGTCTTGACTTCCTTTGGTTATGAACAGCATGGAAGTGTAAGCTGAATAAACCCTTTCCTCCCCAACTTGCTTCTTGGTCATGATGTTTGTGCAGGAATAGAAACCCTGACTAAGGCACAGAGTAATATTGCTGCCTATGAAAATATTAGTAACTGTGGACTGGATCTGTGAAGAAAATCTCATCTTGTTCACGATTAACTATAAGACTGACGTTATTTGGAGAAGAAATAGAAGGATCATCGTGGCTTTTTAGCTTCCAGCCTAGTTCTAGGTTCAGTGAGAAACGCTGTTTCAAAGGAATAGGACAGATGTTTGAGTTAACTGGACACACACACATATTATCTTGAACTCTATACAGAAACATGAACACACATGTGCACCTATGTGCATAATACACACACATACACACACAAACACACACACACACAAATCTGAGAATTATCGATAGAATTAGATTTTGTTATGAATCCTCCTTTGGTGAATAAAGAAAAAGGTTAAATTACTTTTATAAGATATATGGTTGGATAACTATTGAAGATGAGAAATACTTCAATGTTCATGATATATTATATAAAAAGTACAATACCAAATTACTATGCCAGCATTTAGTTTGTATCCTATTTAGTAAATTGTTGCACTATTTAGCAAACATTCCCTTTAAATCTTGCTGTCTGTCCTCTTTTGTTTCCTTACCAGATAATGATTCTAATCCAATGGGATTAAAAGTACAGAATATCCCAAGTAACCTGGGAAAATATAGGCATTAACAAATATCTGATAACAAAAATATGAATAAATTGAAAAGATAATTAAATTGCAAACTAATTATGAGATATGTTCATAAAATTTAAAGTTAGAGAGATATTTTAAAATGCCTTCATAATAATTCAGTTATAAAAAAATAAACATTTAACCTTGTGGCTTATCAAAAGTAAGCAAGATTAGTTCTGTGCATTGGTCCAAAGAAGCAAATAAATCATTCCAAATATTTGAGAACAAGTCTAGTAGAAAACAAAATACAAGGTGGTTTTATTCTTGGAAATTTTGCTAATAGAGCATCAGAACTGAAGTACAGAGAATGGGCTTTTTGCTCTGTAGTCTTCTCTTGGGATTTAGCTTTGCAAATATTTCAGAACCTTTCTCTTTGAAAGTATAATATGAAGTCATTTTCTCACTAAGAAAGCAGAAGAATTTTATAAAGCACTGTTAGCTTTAGATAAGCGAATTGAAAACCTCTTCCAACAAAGAAATTTTTATTTATTATATAAACAGATTTAAACCACTGGAATGAAACTTCAAAGTAATTTGCATAATGTTTGCTCATTAGAATTAATACTCTTTACAATCCACATACAATTTAAAACTTATAACACAAATTTGAGTATATTCATTTGAGCTGGAATATCAGGAGAATAGCCAGGTTGTATTACCTGAGAAGCAGAAAACAAGTTCACTAAAATGTGTCTTCCTAAAATAGATTTAAGTCTAACTAGTAATTATGTCTTAGGCAAAGTAAGTCTTCTTTACTTTATTCCCCATCCACTGTAATTATTATCAGTTTGATAATCACTTATAGATTCCTACTTGTGGTGGCCAATTTGGTTTTCACCTTGACTCACCTGGGATGAGGGAATCAAATCAAAACAAAATTGTCTCCTTCAATGGGCCTGTAGCCATGTCTATAGAGAATAGCTTTGATTATTGATTGATGTTGAATATTCCATCCCACTATGGGCTGAAATATTTCTTAGGCAGGTGGCCCTGGTCTGTATAAAAAGCCAACTAGAAGGAAGTCAGTGAATGCCATTCCTTTCTGGACCCTGTAATTGATCCTGCTTTAGTTTCTGCCCTGAATATCTTTAATGATTTGTTCAAACTTGGAAGTATAAGTCAAATAAATACCTTTCTACCAAAACTTTTTAGTTGTTTATCACAGCAACACAAAGAAAATTAGAATGAATATTAGTGCCAGAAGTGGGGTTGTTATAGTAATGGACTATGTTGCTTTGGGAAGGCTTTCGGAGGGTTTTAGAACTTTGACATACCATTGCTAGGTAATAGCTAATTGGGTTCTGTAGAAGCTTTTATGGTAAGAGTGCTAAAAGAGGGACTGTAGTTTTTAACTGTAATTGTTAAACAATTTCTAATCACATCTTCTTGCACAGAACCCAGGTATGATTTTCAGCAGATATGAAGTTTCATAATTATATGTAACTCAAGAGATCATGTGTCCTATTTGAGATTTGAAGAACACTAGCATGCGCTTGGTCAGCAGACATTTGAGAAAAATATTTATTTATACACATAAAGTGAAAATAAATTTTGAACATATTATAAAAGTAGAAATATATGCAAATTGTTTGGTATGGTTTGTACCAACAAATACTCTAGTAAGGCTGTTTGTGTGATATTTTAAATGAAGAACTTTTAGTTGCTGATTTGCTAGGGGTAAATAATATCTGTGTCCAGCAGACTGTAAATGACTCATTTGTTTTCCTGGGAGAAAGGATGCTGGTCAACTGGTGTTGAAGAATCAGGTGTAATTAAAATAGATCAGTGCTACTGAGGCAAAAACGTCTGTGCTTCATTAGGATCGTGAAAGAATATCTCCTCAGGGTCAACACACCTAAGCTATGCCCAAAAGAGCTAAACCATATGAAATAGGCAGAAGAACTTTAAAAAAATAATGTTTAAAACCCTCCTACATGTCATATTTGAAGGCCTGAGGGGGTTGTGGAAAGTTGTTGAGGCTTGAAATCATATTACTTTGTTGGAATCCCTGCAGAAAGGGCTTCACAGAGAGAGCACTGGTGAAAGTTCAGGATCAATTGCAGTAGAGAACTGTTTTAGTCAGTATTCTCTAAGACAACAAAATTTATAGATTGCATATATGTACATGATATATATGTGCTTGTGTATGTGTATATGTATATACATACACACATGTATGCGTGCACATGCACGTATGTGCATATGATTTAGAATGACTTACAGGCTGTAGTTCAGCTAACTCAATAATGACTGGTTATGAAGACAAAGTCCAAGAATCTAGTAGTTGTTCAGTACAGAAGGCTGTGTCTCAGTTGGTCTTTGTTGTACACTGGATCTCAAAGAAGTGGGATCCAGTGGAATTGCTAGCAAGGTGAGAGCAAAGATGCAAAGAACAGATGTTTCCTTCTTCCATGTCCTTATACAGACTTCCAGCAGAAGGTATAGCCCAGATTAAAAATCTGGATTAAAGGTATTATTTTCTGCCTCACAGATCCCAAATAGGTGTATATTTTCCCACTTCAAATTAAGTAGAAAACCCTCACATGTGTACCTTCCCTTTGGGGAGTTCAGTTAGTTTTAGATTTATTCAAGTTGACAACCAAGAATAGCCATCAGAAGAAACTAGGACATTAATGAAACCCCTAGGATACAAGGTGTACTGGCTAGTTTTGTGTGTCAACTTGACACAAGCTGGAGTTATCACAGAAAAAGGAGTTTCAGTTGAGGAAATGCCTCCATGAGATCCAGCTGTAAGGCATTTTCTCAATTTGTGATCAAGGGGGGAGGGTCCCTTGTGAGTGGTGCCATTCCTGGACTGGTAGTCTTGAGCTCTATAAGAAAGCCAGCTGAGCAAGCCAGGAGAAGCAAGCAAGCCAGTAAGTTACATCCCTCCATGGCCTCAGCATCAGTTCCTGCTTCCTGACCTGTTTGAGTTCCAGTCCTGACTTCCTTTGGTGATAAACAGCAGCATGGAAGTGTAAACTGATTAAGCCCTTTCCTCCTCAGCTTGCATCTTGGTCATGATGTTTATGCAGGAATAGAATACCTGACTAAGACATATGGTATGTCTGCAAAGGATAGCAGCAAATGTGGCATTTCTCTAGCTTGAGAATATGAATTAAGTTGTATTTGTTTTTCCAAAGACAGAGCCAGAAAAGTAGAATTGTCAAAATCTGCTAGAACACAGAATATAATGTCTAAGCCCTAAATGCTTAGCAATGAGCTCTAGAATTTAGAATTACAGTATTTCATTTTTTGTTTTTATTTGATTCAATTAAAACTATGCCTTAGTCTTACTTTTTTGTAATAAGAAAAAAAATGTAACTTACTGTAATTTTTATAGAAGTCCATAGATAAGAAACTTTGGACATTTTAAAGGACATTGAACTTTTCAGTGATATAATTTTTTAATGATAGTGAGGTGTTTAAATTCATAAAGTATTTTATATACTATTAACATAAGTTATTAATATAAATTATTACAAATTATTGGGGTTGAGAGGCCAAACCTACTCCATCTTTGAACTGTCCTCTATCTTAAAGAGAAAAAAAAGTAAAGCCTGAGAACTTGGCTTGAGGCTGAACTCAAGGTGCACCCACATACCAGGAAGAAGCCCACTGATTGTCCTTGGCTAAGGACAATCCATGGGGTACTTCCTAGCAGCAGTTAATCAAAGATTAGTCTGACCATTTCAGATGTAATTTCAGCCCATTTGTGAATCCATAGGGTATTGCTTCAGATCACCCACCTGTTGTCTTAAAATAGACATTCAGTTTTATGCTTGCCAGGCTAGATCCCACCTCACCCTTCCATTTTTTATAAAACCTTGTATTGATGAGAGTTACGGCCTGCCTCACCAAAAACTGTCTGGTGAACCAGCAGTGAGTAACTGCAAACTCAGGGTTGTAATAAAGAGACGCTAATGTGATTACATTGGAAAAGGCCTCTTGGTGGTTTTTTGAGGTTCACGAAGAGTTCATGGCAAAATAGGACAAAGAAAAGAAATGTTGAACTGGGAATCCTGGGATCCAAGGTTGCAGGAACCACTGCCCAGCCAGAGGAATGGGAAACTTCCAGTTTGAACCAGAGCAGACCCAGGGTGCTGGATCCCTACCCACTCCTACAACATCCAGAGGAACCTCGCAGGTGCTCTGATACACCAAGGATCACAGAGAAAGCTCTACTCCCAGAAGATCTGACAAACCCAGGATCACTGGAGCTCTGACACACCCAAGATCACAATTGAGGCCACAACGTCTACCCTATCATCTGGCATAACTAGGACCCCCACAGAAACCAAGGAAGCAAGAACTTCTGCACATCCAGAGGCATGGATTCCTTTCTGCTTGCCCAGAGAAGACCTCAGGTTCTGGTTCCCCACCCACTCCAGCAACAACCAGAGAAAGCTTGAATTCCAGGAGCTCTGAGAGACCTAGTATCTCAGGATCAAAAAATCCAAGAATCACAGGACAACAGAGACAGCTGAACTCTGAGGAGTTCTGACACAACCAAAATCACAGGAGAGACAGTCTCCATCCAGACAAAGACAGCAGAGCAGTTAGCACTAGAGATAACCAGATGGAAAGAGGCATGTGAAAGTCCATAAGCAACTGAAACCAATGCTAACTGACAACATTAGAACCCAGTTCTCCAACCATACCAGGTCCTGAATATCACAACACAACTGAGAAACAAGATTCAGATTTAAATTACATCTCATGAACAGGATAGAGGTATTTAAGAAAGGCACAAATAACTCTCTTCAAGAAATACAGGAGAACACAAGTATACAAGTAGAAGCCCTTAATGAGGAAATAAATAAATCTCTTTTAAAAATACAGGAAAACACAATCAAAGAGGTGAAGGAATTAAACAAAACAGTCCAGAATCTAAAAATGGAAATAGATACATGAAAGAAAACACAAAGGGAGACAACCCTGGAGATAGAAATCCTAGGAAAGAGATCAGGAGTCACAAATGCAAGCATCAACAGCAGAATATAAGAGATAGAAGAGAGAATCTCAGGAGTAGAAAATACCCTTGAAGACACTGACACAACAGTCAAGGAAAATAAAAATATCAAAAAGCTCCTAACTCAAAACATTCAAGAAATCCAGGACACAATGAAAAGACCAAACCTAAGAATACTAGGTATAAAAAAGAGTGAAGATTCCCAATTTCAACAAAATCATAGAAAAAAATCTTTCCTAACCTAAAGAAAGAGATGTCAATCAACATACAAGAAATCTACAGAACACCAAGCAGATGGGATAAAAAATGAAATTCCTCTCCTCACATAATAATTAAAACACAAAATGGACAGAACAAAGAAAGAATACTAAAAGCTGTAAGTGAAAAGATAAAGTAACATATAAAGGGAGACCCAACAGAATTACACCAGACTTCTCAACAAGGACTCTAAAAGCCATAAGATCTTGGGCAGATGTCATACAGACCCTAAGAGAACACAAATGCCACCACAGGCTACTATACCCAGCAAAACTCTGAATTACTATAGAAGGAGAAAACAAGATATTCCATAACAAAACCAAATTTAAAATATATTTTTCCACTGATCCAGCCCTACAGAGAATAATAGAAGGAAAACTCCAACACAAGGAGGGAAGCTAAACCCATGAAAAAGCAAGAAACTAATCTTCTCACAACAAACCCAGAAGAACATAACTACACAAGCACAATTCCATCTCTAAAAACACAAACAACAGAAAGCAACAATCATGGGTCCTTGATATCTCTGAAAAATGGACTCAATTCCCCAATAAAAAGACATAGACTAACAGGCTGAATACTTAAACAGGACCTAACATTTTGCTGCATACTGGAATCATACTTCAATGACAAATATAGACACTACTGCAAAGTAAAAGTCTGGAAAGAAATTTCCAGGCGAATGGTCCCATGAATAAGCTGGAGTAGCAATTCTAGTATCCAATAAAATAGATTTTCAACCAAAAGTTATCAAAAATGATGAGAAAGGACACTACATACTCATCAAATGAAGAATCCACCAAGGGGAACTCTAAATTCTGAACATCTATGCCCCAAATGCAAGGTCACCCACATTTGTAAATGAAAAATTACTGAAACTCAAAGCACACACTGGTAATCACACAATAATAGCAGGATATTTTAACACCCTACTCTCACCAATGGACAGATCATGGAAACAGAACCTATACAGAGACAGAGTGAAACTAATAGAAGTTACAAACCAAATGGAGTTAACAAATATCTAAAAAACATTTCACCCTAAAACAAAAGAATATACCTTCTTCTTAGCACCTTATAGTACTATCTTCAAAATTGACTGTACAATATGACACAAAACAAGCCTCAACCAATATAAATAGATTGAAATAATTCCATGCACCCTATTGGATCAGCACAGACTAAGGCTGGTCTTCAACAACAAAAATAGCAGGAAGCCCACATACACATGGAACCTGAACAACTCTCTACTCAATGATAACTTGGTCAGGGAAGAAAGAAAGAAATTAAAAACTTTTAGAATTTAATGAAAATGAAGGCACAGCCTACCCAAACTTCTGGGATACAATGAAAGCAGTGTTAAGAGGAAAACACATAGCTCAGAGTGCCTCCATAAGAGAGCATACAATAGCAGTTTAACAGCATATCTGAAAGCTTTAGAACAAAAAGAATCAAATACACCCAAGAGGAGTAGATTGGCAGTAGATAATCAAACTCAGGGCTGAGATCAACCAAGTAGAAAGAAAGAGATAAGGAATCAACAAAACCAGGAGCTGGTTGTTTGAAAAAATCAACAAGATAAAAAAACTTGTAGCCAGACTATGCAGAGGGCACAATCACGGTATTCAAATTAACAAAATCAGAAATGAAAATGCAGATGTAACAACAGAAATTTAAGTAATTCAAAAAATTATTAGATCCTACTGCAAAAGCCTATTCTCAACAAAACTGGAAAATCTACATGAAATGGATGATTTTTCTAGACAAATGTCAAGTACTAAATTTAAATCAGGATCATCTAAGCTATCCCATGACCCCTAAAGAAATAGATGCAGTCATTAAAACTGTACCAACCCAAAAATCCACAGGACCAGATGGTTTTAGTTAAGAATTCTATCAAGCCTTAAAAGAAGACCTAATACCAATGCTTCTCAAACTATTTCATAAAATAGAAACTGAAGGAACATTACCCAGTACATTCTATGAAGCCATTATTATATATTATTATACTGATACCTAAACCACACATATACTCAACAAAGAAAGAGAACTTCATACCAATTTTCCTCATGAATAGTGATGTAAAAGTACTTAATATAATTCTTGGAAACCCAATGCAAGAACACACCAAAATAATCATTCATCATGATCAAGTAAGCTTCATCCCAGGGATGCAGGGATGGTTCAATATATGAAAATCCATCAATGTAATTCACTATACAAACAAACTCAAAGGAAAAAAAAAAAAACACATGATCATCTCATTAGATACTGAGAAAGCATTTGACAAACTTCAACATGTTTTCATGGTAAAAGTCTTGGAAAGATCAGGAATTCAAGGCCCATACCTAAACAAAATAAAGGAAATATACAGCAAGCCATAGCCAACATCAAAATAAATGGAGAGAAACTTGAAGCAATCCCATTAATATCTGGGACAATACAAGGCTGTGCACTCTCTCCCTATCTATTTAATATAGTACTTGAAGTTCCATCCAGAGCAGCTAGGTAACAGAAAGACATCAAAGGCATACACAATGGAAAGGAGGATGTCAATATATCACTATTTGTGGATGATACTATATTATACATAAGTGACTCAAAAAAGTCCACGAGATAACTCCTACAGCTGATAACCCACTTCAGCAAAGTGGATGGATACAAAATTAATTCAAACAAATCAGTAGCTTTCCTCTACTCAAAGGACAAACGTGCTGAGAAAGAAATTAGGGAAATGACACCATACACAAATAGTCACAAATAATATGAAATATCTTGATGTGAAGCTAACCAAACAAGTGAAAGATCTTTATAGCAAGAACTTCAAGTCTCTGAAAAAAGAAATTAAAGACCCCAGAAGATGGAAAGATCCCCCATGCTTATGGATTAGTAGGATTCATATAGTAAAAATGGCCACCTTGCTGAAAGCAATCTACAAATTCAATGCAATCCCCATCAAAATTCCAACTCAATTCTTCACAGAGATTGAAAGAGCAATTCTGAAATTTATCTGGAATAAAAAAATCCCTGGATATCAAAAACCATTCACAACATCAAGTGAACTCCTGAGGGAATCAACATCCTTAAACTCACAGTATACTACCTAGCAATAGTGATAAAAACCGCATAGTATTGGTAGAGAGACAAGCAGGTAGATCAATGGAATAGAATTGAAGACCCAGAAATGAACCCACACCCCTGTGGTCACTTGATCTTTTGACAAAGTAGCCAAAACTATCCATTGGAAAGAAGACAGCATTTTCAACAAATGGTGCTGGTTCAACTGGCAGGCTGCATGTAGAAAAAGGAAAAATAACCCATTCTTATCACATTGTACAAAGCTCACATCCAAGTAGATTGAGGACCTCCTCATAAAACCAGATAAAATGAGTCTAATAGAAGAGAAAGTGGGAAAGAAGCCCAAACACACTGGCACAGGGGAAAATTTGCTGAACAGAGCACCAATGGCTTATGCTCTAAGGTCAAGAATTGACAAATGGAACTTTATAAAATTGAAAAGCTTCTGTAAGGCAAAGGGCACTATCAACAGGACAAAAATGCAATCCACAGATTGGAAAAATATCTTTACCAAACCTACATCTGATAGAGGGATAATATCCAAAATATACAAAGAACTCAAAAAGTTGGACTCCTGAAAACCAAATAAACCTTTTAAAAAGGAATCTCAAATGGCTGAGAAGCACTTAAGCAAATGTTCAACATCCTTAGTCATCAGGGAAATGCAAAGCAAAAGAAGCCTAAGATTCCACCTTACATCAGTCAGTATAGCTAAGATCAAAAACTCAGGTTGCAAGAGATACTGTAAAGGATGTAGAGAAAGAGGAACACTGCTCCATTGCTGGTGGGATTACAAGCTGTTTCAGCCTCTCTGGAAATCAATCTAGCGGTTCTCCAGAAAACTGGAAATACTTCTACCTGAGGACATAGGTATACCACTCTTGCACGTATACCCAAAAGATGTTCCAACGTATAACAAAGATACATGCCCTACTATGTTTATAAAAGCCTTGTTTATTATACCAGAAGCTAGAAACACCAAGATGTCCCTCAACAGAGAAATTGATATGGAAAATGTTGTACATTTATACAATGGAGTACTTACTCAGCTATTAAAAACAATGATTTCACGACACTCACAGTCAAATAGATGGAACTTGAAAATATCATCCTGAGTGAGGTAACCCGGTCACATATGAACATGCACTGTATGTACTCATTGATAAGTGGATATTAGCCTAAGAGAAGCTAGGAATACCCATGGTACAATTCACAGACCATATCAAACCCAAGAATAAGGAAGATCACACCAAAATGTAGATGCTACATTCCTCAGAACGGGGAAGAAAATAATCTTCAGGAAGTAGAGGGAGAGAGGTATCTGGGAGGGAAAGAGGAAGGGGAGGGAAAAAGGGGCCAGTTCAGTTATGGGAGGAGATGAGGGAGAAGTACAGAAGGTCGGGGATTAGAAAGGAGGTATGTAGCAGTACGGGATGGGGAACTGGGGGTAGCCACTAAAAATTCCCTGATACCATGGTCTCAAGCGGTTCCCAGGACCCAACAGGGAGGACATTACACATAATACCCAAGAAAGGAGAAATAGAATCCATAGAGACTATATCCAGTGGATAAGCACACCCCTGGTTGGGGGATGGGGCCACCCACTCACCTAAAAAATATTAATCTAGAATTCATCCTGTTAAAAGGAGTAGAGACTGAAGGAAAGGCCACTCAGAGAATGCCCCACCTATGGATCCATCCCATTTCCAGACACCAAACGCAGACACTTTTGCGGATGCCAAGAAGAGCTTATTGACAGAAACCTGGTAGAGCTTTTCCCTTAGAGTCTTTGCCAGAGCCTGACCAATACCGATGAGGATGTACACAGTCAAACATTGGACTGAACGCGGGACCCCAATGGAGAAGTTAGGGCAAGGACAGTAGGAACTGAAGGGATTTGTAACCCCATAGAAGAACAACAATATCAACCAACCAGACCCTCCAAAGCTTTCAGGGACTAAACCACGAACCAAAGAGTACACACGGGGGACCCATGGCTCTTGTGGAAGATTGCCTTATCGGGCATCACTGAGAGGGGAGCCCCTTAGTCCTCTGGAGGCTCGATGATCCAGGGTAGGGGAGGAGCACTCTCATAGAAGCAGGGGGAGAAGGCAGGGGCTAGGGGGTTTGTGGAGGGGAAACTTGTTAATAAACAAAATAACCAATAAAAATGAAAAAAGAAAGAAGAAAGTGAAGGTTATGCTTTAAAAGTAATACACTTGCATGTCAAATTGACAAGAAGTTCATCATGGTGGCTAATCCTGGCTGTCAATTCCACACATCTGTGACTGGGAAATTTAATTGAAGAGCCTCCTTCCTTACCATTGTAAAATTACCTTGATTAGTGACTGACATAGGAATGCCTCACCAACCATGGCTGAAACTATTCCATAGGCAAGTAGTCCTAGGCTGTACAAAAATGCTAGCCAGGATCAAGGCAATAAGAAAATTTTTATTGTGATTCTTATTTCTGCTTTTGCTTGAATTTTTGCCCTGAAAGTTTTAAATAATAAATTGTGAGCAAAATGTTTAAGCTATATAAACATTTTTTTCAACAAGTTGTTTTCAATCATGTTTGTCAACGTAACAGAAAGTAGATAAAAAGTAGATTGCAGTACACTGAAAGACATTTTATCAGTTAAATCCAAAAATCACAGCCTGCATAAGATTGATATGACTAATAAACTTGTTTACAAACTGTACATATTTTTAACATGTATATATAAATATAATGTAAACAAGGGATAATTAAAGTAAGTTTTAAGGAAAACATGGCTAAATGTCAATTAGAAATTTATTATAAAAATTATAGTAACTTTTATATCTCTTTTGTAAAGTGGTATTGAATACAATCATATTGCTGTATCTTGAAAATATTCTTTCCTGTATGCTTACTGACTACATGGATATATCAGTGTGTCTGTGTGTATGTATGTGTGTTTGTGTTGCGTGTTTCTACTGAGGTCCACTTCCTTTAAATACTAATTGTATTCTAACGTTTGCAAATTAATTAATGTTGTATTTTCCACTGTTAATTGGTTCTACCAAAATATCCAATCAATCCAAACAAATAAACCATTTTGATGGCAAAAACTGTATCTTCGTTCTTCTTATGACCAGTAGCTCAGTACAACTAAATTTGTGGTCCAATTAAAACTCATAGGTCAGAATTGACTATAGTTTTGGTTTTTCTGAAGTCTGTAAAAGAAGCTATGCATATCTGAATATATTTTAATGCAACATATTTACTATTTTAATAGTCATGCAACCTCTATAATAGTTGGAATTTGGGTAGGTTAGATGACTCAGAGGGCTAATGATGTTTAGTGAGCAAGCATGATGAACATTTGAGTTTAAGTCAAATGAAAGGTAGAAAGGTAGAAAGAGAGAACAGACTCCAGAAACCTGTGCCTCTACTTAAATATGCATATCATGGTGCATGTGTGCCCACATACATCATAATCCATATTTGATAAATATAGCTTTTAAAATGCATTTTTGTTTCCTAGTAGCAATGTAATATGTTTTGATGCAAGTAACACCAATCACAGTTTGAATATTTTTACATTTACTTATTTTATTTTGTATGTTTGAGTGTTTTATCTTCATTCATACATGTATACAAAATGCATAATTATTGCTTATGGAAATAAAAGAATGTTGGATCCTCCAGAACTGAAGTTCTGGATAGCCTTGAGGCACTATGTAATATTGACAAACAAACTCAGGCTCTTTGAAAGAGTAACAAGTGCTCTTAAATACTGAGTCATCTTCCCAGCTGTGGCAAATTTAACGTTACATAAGAATACTTGGGAAGCCTAGAGACGTGATGGCTCAGCAATTACAAGTGTTTCTTTCTCTTTGAAAATATTGGCATTTAGTTCCTAGTACCCATATCAAGCAGCTCAAAACCATCTGTAACTCGAGCTCCAAAAATTTCTATGCTCTCTTCTGATGTCTTTGGGCACTTGAATTCATGTACCTCTCTACACAGGAGGAAATACACTATGCACACTGAGATAATTATAAATAAATAAACATTATTGTGTTTATAACACACAAATCCAAAGCCAAAACCATTACTGAATATAATCAATGAAATTTCAACAAAACAGTTGTTTTTAGGGGGAAAGAGACAAGTCTGTCAGTGTATTCAAAGACATGGAGCACAAATATTTGTGGAAGCTTATATAAAACAAGGTGAGGGAAGCAAAATAATGATCACATGTAGTTAAATAAAATTTCTCAGAATTTGAATAAAATTTTAAATTATATCCTGAAATAGTCTCTATAAGCCATACTAGCTGTGTAGGAACTAGAATTTTTTAAAGGTTGCATGAAAACACATTGTCTAGTAATTTCAAAAGGTATATTCTTATTAAGTTTATATATAATAATTACTTAAGTACAATATTTAATCCATAAACCAAATATCAACATATTCCAAGGAATAATTTCATGAAAAATATTCAGGTCTGGGAGACACCCAATCAAGTATGTTTATTATTATTAATTCACAAATGTTATTCACAAATATTATCAATATTTACAAATGATTGAGAATTAGTATTATTTCCCAAAATAAGAGTTTTTCAAAACAATAATTAAAATATTTTATTAAAAGTAGAAATACTATAAATCAAAACTTTTGATAGCTAATTAAATATCACATACAATTACATCATTAAATAACTATATTAAATATAATGTAGGTAATAACTAATCTTGTTGGCATATTGCTGTTCATGCAATAAGAGTTAAACTGTACTTTAAAACTTTCAAAGGGGAAGATTCAAACTCAGTTGGTTTCCCAAGGGACTTTAACATATGTAAGAAATTATACTTGAATTTACCAAAATAGTTCCACACTATAAGAAAGTGAAGAGCAGTACGACTTCATAAGCATATATTCATTGCAATAAAGTAACCTAAGATTAAACAATATAGTTAAAAAAACATATCTTCTTATTACAGATTTAAATTCAAAATCATATATCAACTAATCTATGTATATAGAAAAATAGTGAATTGACCAAAAGTGCTATAATTATATATTATATAAAGTCACCCAATATTAAAAATGCACACATTATTAATATGAGATTCTTGCAGCTCCTCCACAACTCAGAAACCATGTCTTAAGCTCTAGGGATTCACATTCAGAACTGACAACCCCTTCTGAGAGTGTTTATAACACACAGGTCTCAGTGGGGACTGCAAACTCAGGCGATGCCATTTGCAACTGCAGGATACATTTGTGATCCTACACTGTGTCTGTCTCCTTAGTTCTCAGACTAGATCACACTAAATAATTTGTATGGAATTGTTTTCCATCGCCCGAAAAAAATCTATGCAAGTCAGAGAAACCTCTTTATTCAGGTGGATTCCCTAAAGGGATTTAAAGGACTCCCTTCCTACCTGTTTTGTAGTTGAAGGGTGTCTGTCTTACTCTTGACCCCTCTATAGGCCAAATGCTAGAACCCAGACTCTCTAGCTACTTTATGCTCTCTCCAAATATCAGGCAACTGCCTGTAGCTGACAGGTCCCTGATTGGAAGTTTACAGTACACAGGTGTCGGTGGAAAAAAAGCAAAACTAGCTTTTCCCATTGTCACAGGCAAGATAAAATATGGGCTTACTCCTCCATGTTCTGTGCTACATAGACTAAATTGCATATTGGAGAAACTCTTGCCAACCTCTAAAAAAATCAACAAAAGTTGTAAATTCAGTTTGTTGGGGTATTTATCTGAATGAAGCTCCTTTCTTCGTTTCCCCCCTATCACCTCTACATGAGGGTACTTTATTCTACTCTTCCACTTTGGAAAATTTATTCTTCTAAAAACTTTTAAAAAGTATTTAATAAAGAAAGCTGAATGATATCTAGATGAAATCTGAAATGAAACTAATAGTTCATTTCTCTTTAAGATTGTGTTGATGTTTTATCTACCATGAGTCTCTTGGGTGACAAAAACAAGCAATCTGCAATAAAAGCGATTATAGTTTATAAGGAAATAAAGATAGCTGTCATCATTATCAAGTATGATAAATGTAAGAATATAAAATGCAGACATTGTAATCACTCATCACTATTTTCATTGATATCCAGTAAATATTATTTAATTGTGCTGTATTAACTTGGAGACAGCAACAAGCATTGGTTCTCAATGTAAGGCACCAGTGCCTTATGAACATATTGATTCCACTGAAGTCCAACTTGAAAACATCTGAATCTGTTGGCTTTTCTTACCAATTCTGAGTTAGGAGTGACATTTTATAGCACGGGTGAATACAAAGCAACTTTGCTATCACAAAGCTATATCATCATGACCATATTTCAGTCAACATTCCAGTAGCTATAGCATCTAACATCTTCCCAAATCACTCACAGTCAGGAGAAGATCTAAGAAAATACTGGGTGTAACTCCAGGTAAGAGTCTGGTAACTATTATTTTCTTTATTTCTTAAGGGAATATAAACAGATCCATTACCATGACCAAAGTTCTAGCCACTTCTGTAAGACTTTTCTGATTTATGTCCAGACTACCAGTTCAAAGTATTCTTTGTTCTAAAATGTAACTAACATTATATCCAGAGGAAAAAATTCACACTGAAAACTAGAAATTACAATTTACAATATTAACTATATTATCAATTCATATTGCAAAATAAATATTAAAATGACCATATGTATAGAATATAAGAAAACATCCAAGGAGTTCTAGAATGGTTACAACAGA
>JADRCH010000006.1:421331-440306 GCA_019843965.1 Rhynchomys soricoides | reverse complement strand
ACTAACCCTCCCACCCACCCACCCACTCACTCACTCACTCACTCACTCACTCTCGTCTTCCCTCCTTGACATTCTCCTATACTGGGGGATCTAACACCCTCGGGCGCAAGGGTCTCTCCTCCCCCTGATGGGTAACAAGACCCTCCTCTGCAGTCTTTGTGGCCAGCACTATGTGTCCCTCCATGTGTATTCTTTAGTTGGTGGATCAGTCTCCAGAAGTATGGGGGGTCAGGCCAGTTGCCAGTGTTGCTACCTCCCTGGGGCTGCACACTCCCTCATCTCCTTCAGTCCTTTCTCCAAGCCCTCCATCTGGGACCTCACACTCAGTACTACTGTTGCTGGGATGTGACTCTTGGGTATTTCAAACTTTTGGGCTAATAACCACTTAACAGTGAGTACATACCATGTTCATTCTTTTGTGACTGCGTTACCTGGCTCAGAATGATGTTTTCAAGATCCATCCATTTGTCTACGAATTTCATGAAGTCATTGTTTTTAATAGCTGAGTAGTATTCCATTGTGTAAATGTACCACATTTTCTGTATCCATTCCTCTGTGGAGGGACATCTGGGTTGTTTCCAGCTTCTGGCTATTATAAAAATGGCTGCTACGAGCATAGTGGAACGTGTCTTTATTACATGTTGGAGCATCTTCTGGTTATATGCCCAGGAGTGGAATACTGGGTCCTCAGGTAGTATTATGTTCATTTTTCTGAGGGTCCACCAAACTGATTTCCAGAGTGGTTGTATCAACTTGCATTCCCACCAGCGATGGAGGAGTGTTCCTCTTTCTCCACATCCTTGCCAACATCTGCTGTCACCTGAGTTTTTGATCTTAGCCATTCTGACTGGTGTGAGGTGAAATCTCAGGGTTGTTTGATTTGCATTTCCCTGATGACTAAGGATGTTGAACATTTCTTTAGGTGCTTCTCAGCCACTGGAGTTTCCTCAGTTGAGAATTCTCTGTTTAGCTCACTTCCCCATTTTTTGACAGGGTTATTTGGATCTCTGGAGTCTAGCTTCTTAAGTTCTTTGTATACATTGGATATTACCCCTCTATCAGATGTAGGATTGGTAAAGATCTTTTCCCAATCTGTAGGTTGCTGTTTTGCCTTATTCACAGTGTCCTTTGCCTTACAGAAGCTTTGCAGATTTATGAGGTCCCATCTGTCAATTCTTGATCTTAGAGCACAAGCCATTGGTGTTCTGTTCAAGAACATTTCCCCTGTGCCCAAGTGTTCGAGACTCTTCCTCACTTTCTTTTCTATTAGATTCAGTGTATCTGGTTTTATGTGAAGGTCCTTGATCACTTGGACTTGCGCTTTGTACAGGGAGATAAGAATGGATCAATTTGCAATCTTCTACATGTAGACCGCCAGTTGATCCAGCACCATTTGTTGAAGATGCTGTCTTTTTTCCACTGTATGATTTTAGCTCTTTTGTCGAAGATCAAGTGACCATATGTGTATGGGTTCATTTCTGGGTCTTTGATTCTATTCCATTGATCTAACTGCCTGTCACTATACCAATGTCATGCAGTTTTTATTATTACTGCTCTATAGTACAGCTTGAGGTCAGGGATGCTGATTCCCCCAGAAGATCTTTTATTGTTGAGGATAGTTTTTGCTATCCTGGTTTTTTTGTTATTCCATATGAATTTGAGAATTGCTCTTTCTAGGTTTATGAGGAATTGAGTTGGAATTTTGATGGGGATAGCATTGAATCTGTATATTGCTTTCGGCAGGATGGCCATTTTAACTATGTTAATCCTGCCGATCCATGAGCATGGGAGATCTTTCCATCTTCTGATGTCTTCATCGATTTCTCTCTTCAGAGACTTGAAGTTATTGTCATACAGATCTTTCACTTGTTTGGTTAGAGTCACACCAAGATATTTTAAATTGTTTGTGACAATTGTGAAGGGTGTCATTTCCTTAATTTCTTTCTCAGCCTGTTTATCCTTCGAGTGTAGGAAGGCTACTGATTTGCTTGAGTTAATTTTGTATCTGGTCACTTTGCTGAAGTTGTTTATCAGCTGTAGCAGATCTCTAGTGGAGTTTTTCGAGTCACTTAAGTAAGTATACCATCATATCATCTGCAAATAGTGATATTTTGATTTCTTCCTTTCCAATTTGTATCCCTTTGACTTCCTTTTGTTGCCTGATTGCTCTAGCTAGAACTATAAGTACTATATTGAATAGGTAGGGAGAGAGAGGGCAGCCTTGTCTAGTCCCTGATTTTAGTGAGATTGCTTCAAGATTCTCTCCATTTAGTTTGATGTTGGCCACTGGTTTGCTGTATATTGCTTTTACTAAGTTTAGTTATGCTCCTTGAATTCCTGATCTTTCCAAGACTTTTATCATGAAGGGATGTTGAATTTTGTCAAATGCTTTTTCATTATCTAACGAAATGACCATGTGGTTTTTTTCTTTGAGTTCGTTTATGTAGTGGATTACATTGATGGATTTCCGGGTATTGAACCATCTCTGCATCCCTGAGATGAAGCTTACTTGATCATGGTGAATGATCGTTTTGATGTGTTCTTGGATTCGGTTTGCAAGAATTTTATTGAGTATTTTTGCATCGATATTCATAAGGGAAATTGGTCTGAAGTTTTCTTTTATTGTTGGGTCTTTGTGGGGCTTTGGTATCAGTGTAACTGTGGCCTCATAGAATGAATTGGGTAGTGTTCCTTCCATTTCTATTTTATGGAATAGCTTGAAGAGTATTGGTATTAGGTCTTCTTTGAAGGTCTGATAGTATTCTGCACTGAACCCATCTGGTCCTGGGCTTTTTTGGTTGGGAGACTTTTAATGACTGCTTCTATTTCTTTAGGGGTTATGGGACTGTTTAGATGGTTTATCTGATCCTGATTTAACTTTGGTAATTGGTATCTGTCTAGAAACTTGTCCATTTCCTCCAGATTTTCCAATTTTGTTGCATATAGGCTTTTGCTTCTCAATAGTTAAACAATATAAAGCTATGTAAAAGAGGACTGCTGCATTTTCAAATATATACAACACTAACCCAAGATGCAGGTGTGGGTAAAGAAACAAATCTTTGTAAGAAAAGAGGATATTGTTTTCATGACCTCAAGGTAAAGAATACTTATTTGAGATATAATAGAAATTATAACAAAATATTTACTCTTCGTAATTTATTAATATAACCATTCAAAAGTGCATCAAAAAGTAGGAAAAGTATAATTCCAGCAGTTAATATGTACAGAGATATTCTAAATAATCCAGGAAAACTACACCAAAATTTGGATCACTGTTTCGTAAAAAATATTTAAATATTGTTACCCATTCAGATGCATTTAGCATTACTGACCAAAGAGAAAATTCAAGTAAAATCCACAATAAATCTACTGTGTTTGTGTATGTGTGTGTGTGTGTGTGTTTCCATACATATCTACTCCCTCTACTCCATATGTAGCACAGGTATTTGCATTTGTAACACATTTAACCTTGATAAAGATATATGGACTGAAAGATATGTGAGTTCAGTTAAATTTTATCACATCATCTCTGTTTCATAAAAATGTCAAAAGTTGAGTACTTCCAAATGATGACTTAATCTTTAGAGTTACCAATTGCTATGTAAATGTTCTAAACATTCTGGTAGTCTGACAGAAGTTATGAAATTCGGTTTCAGTAAACTTGTTTGATTGTTTCTTCTTCATGGTATCAAAAATGGACATCATTATAGAAAATTTTTGCTAAGCACTAATAATACAACTTTGCAAAAAAAAAAAAAAAGAAAGAAAGAAAGAAAGAAAGAAAGAAAAACCCTAAGAAGAAAATGTAAATGCAAGTGAGACAAGATTTATTCCAAGTCTTTGGCAATTAAAATAGTTTGCATCTGAAAGCCTTTAGAATATTTGCTGTCATTATTGTGTGCCGCAAATGCATCAGTGTTCATTTTCTAAACTGAAGAAAGGAAACAAACAAATAAAGGAACTCCACTGTTTGCTACAGATGTTCAGAGATGCTTAGACTATGTGTTCTATTTTCCCATGTCAGCTGCTTAGAGATAAGCTATGCCTGGATGGTTTAGTTTTTATCAAGATGCTCATAGGCAGTTTGAGTTTCCTAAGATTGTTGCATGAATTAAGTTTTTCATCTGGGCTGGCAATGCTCACTCCAGTAGCCAAACACCTTCTCACAAAAACTCCAACATTATCCACAAAAAACACTTTTTTTGAGTTGTGGGTTAAAGTTGTCCAAACTACTCATAAAACATAATAGGCTCTTGCCCTTGATTGCTTCTCAAATATAGAAGATAAACTCATACGGCTGAAGATATCATTCTCTTCAGACACACATACCAGATGCCTTTGAATTGGAACTGACCTGAATCAATTTCTTGATGAATGTAAATATTAAGTTTCCAAAGATGGGAAGCAACAAACAATTCTACTCAGCTATGACGTGTATAAACCACAGCAATGAAAAGCATGGCACAATAACCTTATGGTGCAGTAGTGGCATTTATTTTTCAGTTGTAACAAACAGTTATTCAGGTGGATTTAGTACCCACTCAACAGGAAGCTCATTACCTTTAGGCTACTACTTGGGCTAGAGAAGTCATACATAGATCTTGGAGGAAAACCTACAATGACCTCATTTCTCTACAAACATAATTCCTAACTACATTTTAAATATTTGTCCTTATGCATCCACAGGTAAGTACAGTCTTCATCCATAATCAAGGGAGTGACTCTTTGTAGAAATGGAGACAATTATAGAAAGAAAATAATTATAGAAAGAGTTTTGGGACCTAGTATCAAGGGATACATTTACTTTAAAACTCACACACCTAAGATGTTGCTATAGATCACAAGGTTCATAGTTTTGTGTGACTTATGATTACTTTTGTTATTTGGTAGAATTTATAGAATTTTATAGTAATATGAAACATAGGCAGTAGGGTGAAATTAACAACTTAATGCCAACTTCAATTTTTTCACAGTCTATATCATAAGTACGGGATCTTTCTACAATTAAGATATTACAGTGAAGTTTTAGATGGCAATCAATAGCATTGACTACAGCCTGTAACATTGGGGGTGGGATCTATGAGAGCCATTTTTCTAGCAACTCAAATATATGTAAGCTATTATGGTAATGAAGTTCTATTTGGCAGCATATTGTAAAAGTAACTTTTATTGCCCAGATATATTATCATCTGGGAGGCTTACTGCTGAATAAACTAATACATTCTAGCACTTTCTGATTTCTAACTGGTCTGCTCTGCTGTTGTGGCTTAAACCTCTCTTCAATCTGACTGATTCAAATTATCTTCTCTAGGCTTATTATTGGATAGCTCTGCTTGGAAAGTCTGCCTCTGAATTACACAAACTGAACTGCTCTGAATTTAGTTGAACTCCACTATACTACCTGAACTCAACTGAACTGCACTCACTGAACTACCCTACTCTCCCTCATTGCTCTCGTTAAATAGTTTCTCTTTCTCCTCAGAGTTTCATGTATCCTATCTTTGACTAATTCTGACGAACCTTTCTCTGATTCAGCACTTTGTTTGTCCCACAATTAGATATAATTTTTTTTGGGGGGGGGAGAATATAGTTGTGTGCTAAAGACTTGTTTAGTTTGTTGTCCAGGCCCGTACAAGCAGTAGTTATGAAGCATTGGCCTGAGTCCCAACCCACACCCCTGCCTGTCTCCCAAGAAGCCAGCTCTAACTCAACACACATAGCAGTCAACACTCAGCTCATGGTGGTCCACAGCAGAGCTCTTCCTGTATCCCAGGATGCCTGTGCAAACCTGAAGCACACAGCTCTACTTGTCTCCCTAAAGGCTTGCTACAATTTGGAGTACTCAGATCAACCAACACCACAGTCAAGTAAATGATGAAAGGCAAGCACAAGAACAAAATCAAAAGAAGTCAATATAATATGGTACCATCAAAACCCAGTTCTCCTACTACAGTAAGCCCTGAATATCCTTACACACCTAAAGAGCAAAAAAGTGACCTTAAATCCCATCTAATGAAGATGATAGAGACCTTTAAGAGGCTATAACTAACTTCCTTAAAGAAATACAGGAAAGCACAATGAAACAGGTAAAAGCCCTTAAAGAGTAAACAAATATGTTCCTTAAAGTAATATAGGAAAATTCAATCAAACAGGCAAAAGAAATAGATAAAATGGTCCAAGACCTAAAACAAAAATAGAACCAACAAAGAAACCACAAATTGAGATGAATCTGGAGATGAAAAACCCAAGAAAGAGAACAGGAACTATAGACATAGGCATCACCAACACAATACAAGAGATGGAAGAGAGGATCTCCAGCATAGAATAGTCTATAGAAGATATGGATACAATATAAAAGAAAATGGCAAATCTAAAAAGTTACTAACTCAAAACATCCAGGAAATTTGGACACTATAAAAAGACCAATATAAGAGAAAAATAAGAAGAGAAAAATAGGAAGAAAAATAGGAAGAGAAGAGGGCATAGATTCCCAGTTCAAGGAGCCACAAAACATCTTCAATAAAATCATATGAGAAAGCTTCCCTGAACTAAAGAAAGAGACAGCTATAAACTTTCAAAAAGCTTACAAAATACCAAATGGGTTGGACCAGAAAAGAAAATCCTCCCATTATATAAGAATCAAAATGCTAAATGCACAAAACAAAGAAAGACTACTAAAAGCTTCAAGGGGAAATGGCCAAGCAACATATAAAGGCATATCTACCAGAATTACACCTCACTTCTCAACAGAGACTAAAAGCCAGAAGATCCCAGACAGATATTTTGCAAACCCTGAGACCACAAATGCCTGCTCAGACTAATGTACACAGTTAAACTCTCAATTTTCATAGATGAAAATCCAAGATATTCTAGAAAAAAGCAATTTTAAAAATATCTTTCTACTAACTTAGCCCTAAGAGGATACTAGGAAAAAACCTCTACATAAAGAGGGTAACTACACTCAAGAGAACACAGGAAATTAATCATCTTACAGTAGAACAAAAGGAAGAGATCATATATGCACAATAGCACCTCAAAGATCAAAATAACAGGAAATAATAATCATTGATTATTTATATCTCTCAACATCAATGGGATCAATTCAACAACAACAACAAAAAAGGCACAGGCTATCAGTCTGGATACATAAACATGATCCATTAATTTTCTTCATACAAAAATCACAACCTCAGACTGAATGGCTGGCAAAAGTAGTTCCAAGCAAAACAGCACAAAAAACAAAACAAAACAAAAACAAAACAAAACATCCAAGCTGGAGTAGTCTTTCTAATATCTAATAAAATAGATGTTCAGTCAAAATTTATCCAAAGAGATGAGGAAGGATACTGCATACTCAAAGAAAAAAATCCATTACAATGACATCTCAATTTTGAACATCTGTGTCCCAAAGTCAAGGATAGCCACATTCCTCAAAGAAACTTTACTAAAGCTCAAAATACATACTGAGCTCAAAATACACACTGAGATCATACAAATAATAGTGGGGCACTTCAATACCCCATTATCGTTGATGGACACATCTTTGAAACAGAAAATAAACAGAGAAACCATGAAACTAAAAGATCTGATGGACCAAATGGATTTAAGAGATTTCTGTAGAACCTTTCATACAAAAACAAAGGAATATAAACTCTCAGCATATCACAGAACATTATCCAAAATTGACCATAGGGCACAAAGCAAAGTTTAACAAATTAACCCCTTGCTTGATATCAGATAACCATGGATTAAGACTGATCTTCAACAAAAACTAACAAAACAGAAAGTCCATATACTCACGTAAACTGAAAAAAAAAACCTTTCTACTCAATGTGAACATGGTTAGGGACAAAGTAAAGAAACTAAAATCGTTCTAGAATTCAATGAAATGAAAGCACAACATACCCAAATTTATGGGACACAATGAAATGTGTGCTAAGAAGAAAATTCATAGCACCAAGAGTCTTCAAGAAGAAATTGGAGAGATCTCATACTAGAAACTTAACAGCACACCTAAAACTTCTAGATCAAAAACAAGCAAACACACTAAAGAGGGTTACACAGTAGGGAATAGTCAAACTCAGGGTTGAGAACAATACAACATATCAATAAAACCAAGAACTCTATCTTTGAGAAAATCAACAAGATAGACAAATCCTTAGCTAAACTAAGGGAAAGGCAAAGAGACAGATTCAAACCCTCCTATCTTTCTCTCCAATCCACCACCCTGTTTCATATTCTTGATTAGTTTTTCCTTTATCCCGTTATAGCACTATTTTCTGCAACCCCTTCCTATACTCATTATCTTGCTCCAAATATTGTTTTAGTTTGGTTGTTTACTGGCTACAATTTCCAATTATATTATTTTTGAAACACATCTCAGAATATCATCATTTGTGTACAATTCCTTCAGTGTTTCTCTCTGGAAAAAAATAACAAACTAAACAAAGGCATATTACTCATTACATATGCAAATTTATCACACATATATTCATTTTAAATAGCATCATTCAAAACACCAAAAGCATTCCAGAGCAGAGTTTATTTTCCATAGAATATTGCAAAATAAGCAAGAAGAAAAGTAAACAAAACAATAAATACCACAAGAACACAACAGGACCTCTACTGACCATATTTAGAATATTTAAATATTTAACACAATGGCTTATGCATAATTAAATAAAAATGTATTAGCTAACATCTAAATAAAATCATTACTAAAATAGAGTATTCATTCACTACTAAAACATGAATAATTACAGTAAAAAATCATTACTTGTATGTAATCACAATCATAACTAATTCAAACAAGAATCATCAATGGATACTAAGTCATGAAGAAGAGATTATTTACATATATTCAGAGAATCTCATTAATGAAAATAACAGTAGATATTCTTGCAACCATCACCCTAGTAAGAATTGTTCTTAATCACATGATCATGGCAAATTCACTAATATGGTACTTATACACATTTTGTGCCATACCTTGATACTGTGAGAATGACACAATATTTCTTCTGTTGCATGTTTACCTGAGAAGTACAACCTGAATCATAAAAAATGCTCAGGTATGTAGAGATGAAACAAAATGGAGGTTAATGATATTCTAAATATAAGCATGCTAGTGTTATTAATGTGACTTACTATTTGATTTGGTGTGTAAGACAATGAGTGAAAATGAATTTATTCTATCATTCATGAGAATAGAAAAAATATTAGTGCCAGTTTCCTATGTCCCATCTCCAAGAGGTTGAGCCAGAGGATTCTGAACAGGTACTAAGTATGTTTTTAATTGAGGAATCTAGAAATTAGGATAATTTTTTATTTCAATTTGTTTCAAAAACATTGATCATCCTTCAGTCTGGAAGGACCTTGAGAGCTCAGCAAATACTTTCAGCTATAGAAGAAAACTTGGAGATAATATTTTAAAATGTGTATTGGCATTTTTATTGTATGTGTATCTATATGAAGGTGTCAGGAATGCCTGGAGCTGGAGTTACAGACAGTAGTGACCTGTCATATGGGTGCTGGGAATGAAACCTAGGTCCTGTGGAAGAACAGACAGTATTTTGAACTGCCAAGCCATCTGCCCAGCTCCCCAAGAGATGGTTGTTTTGATATCCTTGGTTACACCTATGAAAAGGTGGTCATGATCTACACTACAGAAAAGCAAATACATTCCCCTTAGGAGAATCGATGTGTCCATTTTCCAAAGATGTGTGCTATTGCATACATTCTCGGGAAGGTAATTTGGCAATGAGTACTTTATAAATACTTCAATACTTAGAAGCCCTCAGATTTATCCAACAGAAACTTAGACCTACTCTAAAAGTGCACATGTTGATTTCACATATTCAAAGCTTGGACAAAACCAGAATGTTCCATGAGGAAAGCCATATATTATTACATCAAGGAAAAGGTGGAGGATGAGGAGTTGGAAAGGAAGGAAGGAAGGAAGGAGAGGAAGAGAAGGAGGAGGAGGAGGGGGAGGAGGATTTCAGGCTGAGCTAAGATTTTCCCTGTCCATAAAATGTTTATTGAGTTTGATACTGGTCTGTGTATTCTCCAACACAGGCTTCTCTGAGAGGCACAGCAATATCTAACAAGAAACTGCTACAGAAAAAAAATAAACTGCATGATCACGAATATAAAGTATATCTACCACTATAAGCCATAACCTTATATAAAAGCTAACTGGCTCATTTATTGAAAGCATTGAATCATCAGTGAGTGGAATTCTACAGTATTCATGTGAATTCTTTGGTTGTCACATAAGGTTATAGCATCTCCAATTTTATAAAAGAAAATATGAGACATTCATAGCAACCATAAATTACGGCTCATACACAATACAAAAGCTAACAGAAAGAAACTCCCTGAGGATGGCTATATATGATTGAACTTATGAGACAGACACTTTAAATCAGTGATAATAAATGTATTCAAAGGAATAATAGATATAGAGTCTGCAGAATAAAATGCATTAGACTTTTCTTCACCAAACAGGGCATACCATATAAGGATGTATAAATCAGTAAAATTTTCAAATGGTAATTCTATCATTAAAGCATATATTCACTAAAATAATGTTTATTTGTGGGTTCAACAGAATTATTCTAATAGAAAAATGAGTGAAAAAAATCTAAAGGGTAATTAATTCAAAGGGACAAGTTTGTGGAATAAAAAAGAATAAGTGGGAAAATAAATAATCATGGAGTTTTAGGATACAGTAAATTGTAGCAACATACACAAATCTAGGATGAGGCAAATTGTAGAAAACATAAATTTTTAATTTGCTCTAGCAAACAGATCATTGTGAGACAAAGTTACATGGACTACATATCTTAAAATTATTATCTTTTCCGTCATATGAGACACACTCAGATATCAGTGTTTCCTCCAAAAACAAAACAACAACAACAACAACAACAACAATAAAGCAATTCAGTAGTTGCTCATGAAGTAAAGTACCAGTGTCACATTCAGACAGAATTCTAGACTGACACAAATATGTAGTAATTTTTTTTCTGTGCATAGAGTGACCTTCTATCATTGTTCTGGTATCTTTACTGGTACATAACATAATCTCTTTAAAAAGGAAGAGACAACTGTTTATAAGAAGTGTATGTTCTTTGACATTTAAGAAAGAACTTATATTCTCCCTATAAGAATGAGAGATATTTGGCTCTATTTTTATTGCCCTAACATACCCAATTTTTTAAAAATGTTTTATTATAAAATATAATTTTATAATATAATTATATTATAATATATAATAATAATATATAATTATAATATAAAGTATTGTAAAATATGCCTCCAGAAAACAATTAGAAGATTCAGGAAATTCTCAAAAAACAAAACTATACTATTTTATACAGTTTGGAAAATATCTATCTCTTAAAATAAATATAGAATTGCAATTTAAAATAATCACAACAGGACAGCTTTCTTTAGCAGTTTTCAAAATTTAAGAAATAGAATATTAATTCCAATAGGATCACTGTAAAAATACATTGTAGCACATTTAGGAAGATTTAATTTGTACAGTAATATAAAATATATCCATGTTAATAGAAGCCTGGTGTTTCATGTCTTTAATCCCAGGCCTTAGTGGTCAGAGGCATGTGGATATTTGTGAGTTCAAGGCAAGCATGGTCTGTATAAAGCGATCAGGACAGCCAGGTCTGTTACAAGAGCAACTCCTGTTTTGAAAAACACAAACAAACAACTCAGCAATGTTATTTCTTCCAATTTTAAACTTTTTAAGATTTAAAAGTTAATAAAATGATGAGATTATTTAGTTATATAATTTTATACTTCAAAGATATTACACAGCTTGTAAGATGGTAAAATAGTAGTGATTTGTAAAATTTTAGCAAAATAATTTTGTATGTGGACCTTTTTTCAGTATGTCAGGTGTTACAATTTTAATTTTTTTAAAAAAATATGTTGGTTTTATAATTTTTCAAACCTACTACAATTTCAAAAACATACACATATGCATGCAAATAAGCATAATGCTTGTATACAGTGTATACTAGTTTCTCTACAAGTTAAATTTTGTACTAAATTAAATCCAGGCTAGATTTTGAATGTTGGTCAGAAGGCTGTTTCTCTTTACATTTTTCTGTGTAATCTATTAAACCTCATTAGCTGTGAAGGTATGAAACAGTAAGATATTGCAATATGGAAAGCATATTAAACACATGAAATTCCTGGCAGTTTGACTACGATGAGAAGAAACTAGATGATGAGCACAGAGCATGCATTATTGACAATGCATGCTACAGAACATGCATTATTGACAATGCATGCTACTTCTTTGTTGAACACACTAGACTTCAAAGGAAAATTTAAATTTTCTATCAATATTCGTTGCCTTTCAGGAATCTACATTATATATGCTAACTAGGTTATAAAATTATACTTGATTATTAAATTACATGTAATAACATGACAACTTATAACAATATATATATATATTTTCACTGAGGAGGATTACTTTTCAAATACTGTCAAAATAATGTCTACAAATGTGAACAGGTGATACACTACATATTTGAATATGTTATGTAAGTTAAATATTATTATTCTGCCAAAGTCAATTTATTTCCCTTACTTTGATTACCTTGGAGATTCGTGGATTAATTATGTTTATCATTTGTCATCTTAAAGTTCATGGTCTAATTTGTTTCATAAGGAGGGATAATTTTTGACTCTTAAGAAAGCATAACTTTGTCCAAATTTAAAACATAAATTTATTCACTTGAAAACAAATTATGGATAAGTGAAAATAATAATCTTGGAAGGGACAGTTGTTTCTCTGCGATTCAAAAATAGTTCTTAGGCCTTATCCATTTATTAAATTTGTCTGTAAGAGCATTCACAAGGTTCAGCCCAGATGACCGGTCTGTAGTATTAATTCTCACTGAGTATGTTTAGACCAAAGCTTTATGACCTCTATTTATTACGGTAGACAATGCTACTTGAATATATCCACTTTAAAATCTTATTACTGTCAAATTCCTTATCTAGCCCAGTCACTTGACATTCTCAGATGAGTGAGCATTAGAGCTTTAGCCTCTTTAACCTCATGATCTTGAAGCATAAATCATTTATATCAGATTTAATTCTTAATATCTTTTCTGGGTTACTAGAATCTTAGCTTTCATTCTGGTCTGTTCTCTGCCATTTAATATGTTCAGTGATTACTTTTCTTTCTGCTGTTTACTTTCCCCCTGTTTTCACCCCACTGCCTCTCTTCTTTCTTTCATAATTTGCATGTGTATCTTGGTGGAAGAATTAATTTGTGGAACATTTCAATCCTGAAATATATTTTGAGATTTAAAAGTAAAGTACATATCAGGATTCATGTTTCATTTCACATCATTTAGGAAATATTAATAAAAATGCTCATTTTCTTTGTAGTGCTATAAAAATCTCTGAAATTAAGGAAATAGTTATTCCTATAATTAAGAATATTTACATAGCTATGTAAAAAACTGGGAGGAAGAGGAACTAAACTATTGTATGAGCTGAGTGGCTAATTTCTAAGTAGAACATTTGACACATTCAATTTCCCCTTCACCTAAATGTGAAAGTTTGCCAATGAAAATTACTGTATTTAGATGACTTAATAATAATCATTAGAAAGTGTGTATACTAAGAGACTGTATTTTATGAGCCTTAAATATAAAATGTATTAAAATGTAGATTAAGGAAAGAAAATATAACTATAGTAATTACACACTATTAAACATTATTATCACATATTATTTTGTTAATACTTTATGGGTTATTGAACTCTCGTGAATTCTGATGTTTGACTAAAACATAATTCACATTATTCAACATAGCAAGAGTTCCATACACTCAGGTGAAATGATATCCTTCCATTCAGAGCTGCTCTTTTTCCCCCTTGTGTTCCTGTCTTTCCTCTGCTGTCATATTGATTCTTGTCAGGTAGACCTATTTCCAAAATGCTCCTACTGCAGTAGAGCATAAGAGCTGTATATTAATTTCAGAAACATTAGAATTTTCATGGTTATTTTTCTTGAATTTATTATAGGATATCTTTCCTGAATTACATCTCAGTACTGCACCAGGCATGTAGTGTTGGGGATTGGTCTGATACTGCTGTTTATACAAATGCTAAATTCAGTACACCAAGTTCTGGTTGCTCTCAGATGAGAAAAATTCTCAAGGACATCTTTATTTATTATGTTAACCTTGCCCCCCAATTTAAAGTTAATTGGTTAATAAATGGCTAGAGCCAGTGACTGAGCAGTAGAAAGAGAATGGTGGGAGTTTAGAATCCAGTGAGGGGTCTCAGCAGAGACAAGGGGGAGGATGAATGAGGATATGGAGAGAATTTCAGTAATGATTTATGTATATTGGGTTGGCCAGTAGGCAAGTCTATGTGGGAATGCCTTAACTAAGTTAACTGATTAGGTTCTGGCTCACTGTAGGTGGCACTATACCCTAGGCTAGTTCTGAACTGTGTGAGGGGCAAAACCCAATAGAGCAGAAGTAAATAAGTGAACATGTTCACCTCTCTCTCTCTCTCTCTGTCCATTTTGACTTGGATACGATGTCACTCTTTCCACTTCTTGGTGCCCTGACTACCTCCTATGATAGTCTACAATCTGTAATCATGAGATAAATAAATTCTTTCTCCTCCCCCTTCTCTTCCTTCTGCTTCTCAACAGCAACAACAACAATGACAACAGAAAAAACATAAGAAACACACCACACCCCACGAAACCCACAAAATTAGAAACCAAAATATACAGGAAAATGAACAGTAAGATTATATATTTATATAAAGAATATATTCATATATATGAAAAAAAAAAGCTCAAACAAAGAAGTCGGAGACTGACTATAGCAATAGCTGGTTTTGTTTTACTCTGGCAATCTACTAATGGGCATGATGCTAACACTTAACAGTGGTTAGCATATCCAGTAAGATTCCATTGCAGAAAACAGTCTCCTCTGCAAGTGAGAATTCTGTGTCTACTTTTGCTTCTTATCACTAGAACCCCAGCTAGGTTGAACATATGCATGCTTTGTACATGCTGTCACAATTTCTCCGAGTTCATATGTACATTAGTCTTGTTTTTTCTGGAAGACAATATTTCTTAGTGTGATTCATGCCCTGATGAATGAATCTTAAAATCTGTCTCTTCTTCTGCTTGGCATTTTGAACGCTAAGGGGGAGGGTTTAATGAAGATTTCCTATAAAGACTGAATGTTTCAAAGTCTCAATCTTTGTATATTGTCCAGAAATTTGAATATTGGGGTTCTCTCTGTTAGTTCCCATCTACTTCTTTATGATACTTCGTTAAATATTACTTGATATTCTCCTTGCCCCATGACCTATCTACTTAGTCAAAGGTTCATGGCTACCTAAGCATTGCCATACATGGCTTTCATTATGTGAAGTGGGCCTTAAATCTAATCAGAGATTGTTATGTTATTCCTTCAATGTTTGTGACACTATTGAACCAACATGTAATAGTTGCAGGACAGCATTGTATATAAGAGTTTATGATTTTTGGTGGTTATATTTCTCTTCTGGCAGCATGCAGAGTATCATTAACTCGTTAGAATCATGAACACTAGTAAATATCAGTAAAGGTTCTAGATAGCACCAGCTAGACTTCTGTATGAGCAATGACAGGAGAAATAACCTCAGTTTGTGGAAAGCAAACAATAGCCTTTGTTGTAACTATTCCTTTTTGAGACGCTCGTTAGAACCACAAAGCCCATTGTAGTCATATAAATATTCATAACTCCATGGCTTTTCTAACAATCTAAACAAAAGGAAGTCTGCAGGACTTTTGTTGCTATTTTATGAAGCAGTTTCCAGTTATAATTGAAATCAAGGAAACAACTTTTCCAGTTACAGCCAGCCAGCTGGACATAAGAATTCACAGAAGATTTGAGAGCATGCACAAAACTGTGTGAACTCAAGCCAGCCCAAATCTCAAGACAAAGAAAGTAGGTAGAGAAGATATTGTACCTTTAGCTGAGGAAATATTGGCATTGATAGCTGCTAGGATAGGGAAAGTCAATATTCTTTAAGAGTATAACACTTAGTAAATAATACATGCTCCAGTGGAAGGACACATATCAAAAAAATATATAGGTGACATTTATTGGATTTGATGTTTTTCTTTTTAAAAAGAGGAAGCTAAAAAGTGGGGAACATATGGTGTATCCTGGAGGAGTGGAGGAAGGGTATGAATATTTGGAAAACATAATTGATGGAGCACTCAAAAAAATATGTGTAAGTTTATGTATGCATATGTTTGTGCATATGTGCATGTATGTATGTGATATGTATGCATATATATATTATATATATGTGTATATGTATACACACATACATATACATATGAACTTCCTTGAGTGTCATTTGATTGCTTTGCCTTTTAACAACTTTGTATATGGCCTTCATGTTTCTGTTACTAATAAAATTTGTTGTATATTTTGTCTCTCTAATTTTCTCTTCATCTCAGCTTTTAGTTTCACTCTATTTCTTCATTAATTTCAGTTTTATTTTCTTCTGTGTTTTGTTTTTCTGAAAGCACACAGGTTATTTTTAACATGTAGTTTCTACATAATTGAAAGCCTAAATTTTCTGCCTAACTTATTCAAAGATAATTTCAAGATTATTAGTTCTATTCTATTTTCTGTAGATTATTGCCCTTAAAATTTATGCTAATTGCCATTCAATATCTTCTATTCTCTGGTGAAGATATTTAAATGTATTATATAACAAGTTAATTCCCTGTACTGCTGTCCTCTCAACTTCCTTATCAATTTCTACATTTACTGAGTATAAAGTTTTGAGAAGTAAACAAAGTATATTGCCAGAATTGCAGAAAAATGTTCTTGGAACTTAATGTATGAGTAGTGTTTAAACACACACACACACACACACACACACACACACACACACACATACACTCACACACAATTGTGGATTGGTCCTAATGCTATTTGTGTCCATTTGACTCTCCAAATCACAGAAGTCACATGTCTGTGTGTGAGATGATGGTCCCTGCCCCCAGCTCATTGTAATTGGTAAGTAATCTTGCCAGCAGCCAATGATTGGGCAGGAAGACAGAGGTGGGAATTTAGATTTCCCCAGGAGGCAATCGTGGAGAAAAAGAGGTTTTAGAATCACCATGATGAGGAAGCAGAAAGAGCAAGACTGAGAGCTACATGACTGAAAGCATACAATATGTAGGAATCAGGGTAGAGTGTAGCCAGGAGCCACTCTCCTGATTGGGTCTGGGGTAGCAGAGATGGATATAGATTTTAGAAAGCAATAATTCAGGAATATTGGATGGGAGAGTATGCTAGCTGCAGGGGCTGTTTGGAAATGCCCAGCCATTGTGCCAATAAGGCATATTAAAAAAAAGGATGAGTACATACCATGTTTTGAGATTCCTTTACCTCATTCAGGATGATATTTTCAAGATCCATCCATTTGCCTGTGAATTTCATGAAGTCATTGTTTTTAATAGCTGAGTAGTATTCCATTGTGTAAATGTTCCACATTTTCTGTATCCATTCCTCTGTGGAGGGACATCTGGGTTGTTTCCAGTTTCTGACTATTATAAATATGGTTGCTATGAACATAGTGGAACATGTGTCTTTATTACATGTTGGAGCATTTTCTGGGTGTATGCCCAGGAATGGAATACCTGGGTCCTCAGGTAGTGTTATGCTCATTTTTCTGAGGGTTCGCCAAACTGATTTTCAGAGAGGTTGTATCAGCTTGCATCACCAACTATTAGCCCAAAAGTTCGAAATACCTAAGAGTCACTTTGCAGCAACCATAGGGCTGAGTGTGAGGTCCCAGATGGAGGACTTGGATAAGGGACTGAAGGAGCTGAGGGAATTTGCAGCCCTAGGGAGGGAGCAAGAGTGGCAACTGGCCTGACCCCCTCAATACTGCCAGAGACTGAATCACCAGCCAAAGAATACACATGGAGGGTCCCATGGTGCTGGCCACATATGCGGCAGAGGAGGGTCTTGTTAGACATCAGGTGGAGCAGAGGCCCTTGGGCCTGAGGGTGTTAGATCCCCCAGTATAGGAGAATCCCAAGGAGGGAAGATGAGAGTGGATGGGTAGGTAGGTGTGGGAATACCCCCATAGTGACAGGGGGAGGGTGGAGGGAAAGGGGAGGTTCCAAAGGGGATATCTGGAAAGGGGGAAACATTTGAAATGTAATTAAAGTATGAAAAAAATAAAGTTGAGTGTGTGTGTGTGTGTGTGTGTGTGTGTGTCTGTCTGTCTGTCTGTCTTTCCAAAACATCTGGTTGGTGGAAGCATGCTACCACCTGCCAGGGAGTTTAGAGCAGATTAGCTAATTACTGCAATACTCAATGACACACTGTCACCCAGACTCTTTCTCTCTCTCTCTTTTTGACTTTCACTCCCTGTTTCTTGCTGTGTGTCTCTCTGTCTCTTTCTGCTTACCTGTCTCTCTCTGATACACACAATGACCACAATCACATTGTTGGTCTCTCTCTCTCTCTCTCTTACACACACACACACACACACACACACACACACACACATTCTTTATAACTCAGTGTGCACCATGCTCCTGACTTTTAGCTTTGAATTGAAGCTAATGCAGGAGACTTTTTTTAATCAGCTTGTATAGGCTTGGCTCTGTCTCCTAAAAGTTGCTGTCTTCATAATAGTGAACTATTGTCACAAATTAAATTTTTAATTCAGCGTTTGTAATTAATTACAGTTGGATATAAAAACAAAAATACTTTGCTTATTTTATAAACAGAACTACACATAATGATTTTAATTATTACTAGTGTAATTGACAGTTACCCGTTGTTAAGAACTACAAAAGTTTAATGATGCCACCCCTGAGCAAGGAGCTTGAAAGAATATATGTATTGTTGAAAATTTTATGTACTATATTTTCATAT